>SJYV01025701.1:168955-191907 GCA_006410875.1 Neotragus pygmaeus | reverse complement strand
GATGGAGGAGATGGAGAGTTAAACACTTTGACAGGTGCCTGTGTGGCTTTAATCTTAAAGCTTCTTTTTTATGGAAGTGAACAATGTTGGAGAAGACTCTTGAGAGTCCCTTGGACTGCAAGGAGATCCAACCAGTCCATCCTAAAGGAAATCAGTCCTGGGTGTTCATTGGAAGCTGATACTCCAATCCTTTGGCCATGTGATCCAAAGAACTGACTCAGAAAAGACACTGATGCTGGGAAAGATTGAAGGAAGGAGGAGAAGGGGACAACAGAGGAGGAGATGGCTGGATGGCATCACTGACTCGATAGACATGAGTTTGGGTAGACTCCGGGAGTTGGTGATGGACAGGGAGGCCTGGCGTGCTGCAGTCCATGGGGTTGCAAAGAGTCGGACATGACTGAGCGACTGAACTGAACTGAACAATTTAAGTATTCCTTGTGTATTTAAGATGGTTTCTGCTTTGCATTACGGTACATATTTTGTGTATCAATATTGCCCTTTACTTCTGACTTCACGCCTTAGAGCAGAGTCCTAGAAACAGGGTTTTGGGATAAATGTATATAGCACAGCCACGATGCATCAGAGCCTGCAGAAGCATGCCCCACTTCACAGATGTGAACACCATGTGTCTCTGCAGCAAATTTCCTGCAAGACCCACCTCAAAGGACCTGTCTTTGAACTTAACTTTATGTGATATTTGCTTCTCTAAAGCATGTTAAGGACATTTTGTTTATAATCATTTTACAACACTTAAATTCTGCTTTGGAGAAGACTTAATTAGATATTTGATTTAACTCTAACTTTTAATTGTTTGGAGACAAGCTGTTCCACACAAATGCACTTCCAAGATCATTAAAACATTAACTCCTTAAGTGGAAGTAGAGTTTACAAATTTGAAGAATATTAAAAAATATATTCTAAGCAGACTTCCACCTGTTGCTCCAAAGAGAAACTTATCTGACCTCCCTCCCATGTCAACTGTGATTTAAAAAGTTGTCTACGGAGCTCTGGAGGGCAGCTGAGGCAGCTGGGACCTAAAGGACTGGGGCCTTGGTGAGGAGGGAGCGTCGGGCACGGCAGCCTCCTCTCATCTTCTGGCTGAGGGTTAACCCAGGTTTCAGGGCACAGCGCTGATTAGAGAGTGGAGGCCCAGAGCTTGTAACAGCGTCACCAGATGGAACAGACGACAAAAGACGTGAAGGGGTTTCAAGGCAACAGAGTGGGGAAAAGGTAGCCACAGGGAGCCTCACATTCTGCAGGCAGTTACCTGAGAGATTTTCCTTCTCTTTTTTTCCATTTCCCAAGGTGTTCATGTGTTGGATGAGTAGAAGGATTCCTAGGTTTTCATCTGAAACCCCTAAAGGGCTGTGACTTAGGAATAATGACAAACAAGCCTTCAGAGAGCCTGAAATGCGGCCTTAGACTGACTCAATCCCTGCCTGGCTGAGACTTGTCTGCCCATCTTGCTAGAAAGAGTAAATCCTCTCTATGGTACGATACCATCTAAAGCCTCTATGATTTAATTATATGTAACTTCAATAATCAATAAATATGCCAGAAATGGTACCAAATGATCAAATGCAGTTAAAAATGAAAAAAAAAAAAATCAAACAGAATAGAAAGAGATCCACATACTGACATTTTAAGACATGACTATAAAATGGCTCTGATTAATAGATCCAAGAAAATTAGAGGATGGTGCGCTAATAAATATTTCCCTTTACTTCTGACTTAGTGCCGAAGAATTGATGTTTTTGAACTGTGGTGCTGGAGAAGACTCTTGAGAGTTCCTTGCACTGCAAAATCAAACCAGTCAATCCTAAGGGAAGTCAGTCCTGAATATTCACTGGAAGGACTGATGCTGCACCTGAAACTCCAATACTTTGGCCACCTGATGTGAAGAACTGACTCATTGGAAAAGACCCTGATGCTGGGAAAGATTGAAGGCAGGAGGAGAAGGGGATGACAGAGGATGAGATGGTTGGATGGAGTCACCAACTTGATGGACACGAATTTGAGCAAGCTCCGGAAGTTGGTGATCGACAGGAAGGCCTTGTGCGCTGCAGCCCATGCAGTTGCAAAGAGTCAGACACAACTGAGTGACTGAACTGATACTGGTTAGAGGATGGAATTAATTGTAAAAATCAAATGGAAAATTGAAAATGAAAAAAACCCCATGAAATTAAGAATTAAATAGCTGGGTTTAAATGTTAGATTAGACACAGTAAAATAGAGTATTATTATAAGTTGGAAAACAGATTGGTAGACTATGTGTAAAGTCCTGCATACACGTGCGCTTAATCGTGTCTGACTCTTTGCAATCCCATGGACTGCAGCCTGTCATGCTCCTCTGTCGATGGGATTTTCCAGGCAGGAATACCGAGCAGGTTGCCACTTCCTCCACCAGGGATCTTTCCAATCCAGGGATCCAATCTGTGTCCCTTATGTCTCCTGCACTGAGGATTCTTTACCACTGAGCCACCTGGGAAGCCCATGTCTAAAGTAGGGAGAAACAAATTAATGGAAAATATAAAGAAACAAGAGGAAATGTATAGCAAATGTTGAAAATATTTATCATGTGAAAATGGCGTTTCAGAAGGAAAGGAGAGAGAGAATAAGGTAGAAGAAATATTTGAAGAGCTGCTGGCCAAGAATTTTTGAAACTGATAAAATATAATAACAGATTAAAGGAATTCCACTAACCCCAAGAAGGAGGATTACAAAGAAAACCACAGTAAAGCCCACGACAGCAAAACTGCTAAAAACCAAAGACAAAGAAAAAAAATCTTCAAAGGACCCAGAGAAAAAGACTCATACTTCAGCAGCATTATGGTGAGACTGGAAACTGACTTTTCAAAAGAAATAATGACGTACATCTTCAATGTGATGAAAAAAAGTAACTGTCAACAAAGAATTCAGTACTCTCAAAAATATCCTCAAAAGTGAAGGCAAAATTAAGATGATTTTAGGCAATCAATAGCCATGAGAATTCATTGCTGGGAGGCCTGCTCTCATAAAAAGAGATCTTCAGGGAGGAGGAAGATGACCCAGATGGAAACATGAAGATGCAGGAAGGAAAGACAGACAGATGGGCAATTCTAAACAAATACTGACTTTGAAAATAGCAAAAATAGTGATCATGCATGTGGCATTTAGCACATGTGCACAGTTAGGATACAGAACAATGATATGGACGTCATGAGGCTGGAGGGAAGGCTTGCATTGCCTGGAGGAGATGGAAATAGTAACTGGAGGTTAAATCCTGTGAGACACGGATGCACCTTGTTAACATGATGTGAAAACCAGAGGAAGAATCACTGAGTATACGACTGACAATCCAAAAGGGAGACACTGGAGTAATAAAAATACTTGACAATTAAAGACAAACACGAGCAGAGTGCAGGGGCCACACAGCAGCTGAGACGATGGCGAGAGTCAGAGGTACTGAAGCCCCCGCTGCCAGCGAGCAGCTGGAACGCGAGTGTAAGATGCTGGGTGTGTGACTAGAAGCAGGCTGGAAGTAGGCAACAAGTCTCAAGTAAACGGAGCTTGTAGAGCAGGCAGATGCAAACAGGGCTATACCTCGCAGACATCAAAGGAAAGAAAGCAGGCATAACTACACTGATAAAGATTATTCTTAAGGCAAGGCACGTTACTAAACATGGACAGCTTATAGGAAGATAAAACATGAAGTGGGTGTGCCCCTAAAACATAACCTTGAAATATATAAAGCAAACAGTGAAATAAATAAATGAGGATATAGTTAAGTCCACAATTATAGTTGGAGATTTTAATACACGTCTCTCAGTAACTGATGGAACAAGTGAAGCGTTGGTTGTTCAGTTGTGTCCGACACTTTGTGACTCCATAGATCATAGCCGCCGGGGAAGTAGTTAAGTGAAATAGTAAAATTTAGAATATTTAAATAACATGATTGATAAATGATGTAAGTGATATATGTAGCACACAAACCAATAACTGTAGAATTTGCATTGTCTTAAAATGAAAATGAAACTGACTAAAAAAGATCAGATTCTGAGTCACAAATCAAGTCTTAACAAATTTCAGAGGATTTAATTCATGTGGTATGCTCTCTGATTACCACAAGTTATGCCAGAAATCATTAGCAAGCTGAATAGAAAACTAATAACAGACTGGAAATTAAACTGTAAACTTTTATAGTTAAAAGATAATCAAAAGAAGAGCTTAGAAAAACTAGGACTAAATGATAATGAAAAATACATCTTTAAACTTGAAAGATGGGAATGAAGCAGGTCTGAGAGGGAAATTTGTAGATATAAATAAAAGCAGTCTAAACAAAGGAAGGCTGAACATCTAACTTAACAAGCCAGAAAAAGAACACCAAATCGAAACCAGAGAACACAAAAGGAAGGAAATAATAAAGATAAGAGGGCATATCAGTAAGTCAATAAATAAGCATACAAGAGAAAAAAGCCAAAAGCTTGTTCTTGGAAAACACTGATAAAACTTTATACAGTATGATTCATCAAGATGCAAAGAAGGGAAATAAAAATGGCTGATGTTGCTCAGTCGCTAAGTTGTGTCTGACTTGGCAGCTCCACGAACTGCAGAGCACCAGGCTTCCCCGTTCTTCACTGCCTCCGGGAGCTTGCTCAAACTCGTGTCCACTGAGTCGATGACGCCATCCAACCATCTCATCCTCTTCACCTCTTCTCCTCCTGCCCTCAATCTTTCTGAGCATCAGGGTGCTTTACAGTGAGGCAGCTGTTCTCATCAAGTGGCCAAAGTATTGGAGCGTCAGCTTCAGCATCAGTCCTTCCAAAGAATATTCAGTGTTATTTCCTTTAGGATCGACTGGTTTGATCTCCTTGTAGTCCAAGGGACTCTCAAGAGTCTTCTCTAACACCACAGCTCAAAAGCATCAATTCTTTGGTGCTCAGCTTTCTTTATAGTCCAACTCTCACATCCATATACGACTACTGGAAAAACCATAGCTTTGAGTATACAGACCTTTGTCAACAAAATAATGTCTCTGCTTTTTAATATGTTGTCTGGGCCTCCCTGGTGGCTCAGTGGTTAAAGCGTCTGCCCGCAATGCGGGAGACCCGGGTTCAATCCCTGGGTCAGGAAGATCCCCTGGAGAAGGAAATGGCAACCCACTCCAGTATTCTTGCCTGGAGAATCCCACAGATGGAGGAGCTGGATAAGCTACAGTCCACAGGGTCGCAAAGAGTCGGACATGACTGAGTGACTTCATTTCACTTCACTTCACTTCTAGGTTTGTCATATCTTTTCTTCCAAGCAGCAAACGTCTTTTAATTTCCTGGTTTGCAGTCACCGGCCACAGTGATTTTGGAGTCCAAGGAAAGAAAACCTGTCACTGTTTCCATTGTTTCCCCATCTATTTGTCATGAAGTGATGGGACTGGATGCCATGATCTTAGTTTTCTGAATGTTGAGTTTTAAGCCAGCTTTTTCACTCTCCTCTTTCACCTTCATCAAGAGGCTCTTTAGTTCCTCTTCACTTTTTCCCATTAGAGTGGTATCATCTGCACATCTGAGGTTGTTGATATTTCTCTGGCAATCTTGATTCCAGCTTGTGATTCATTCAGCCCAGCATTTTGCATGATGTACTCTGCATATGAGTTAAATAAGCAGGGTGACAATCTACAGCCTTGATGCACTCCTTTCCCAATTTGGAACCAGCCCGCTGTTCCATGTGCAGTTCTAACTGCTGCTTCTTGATCCGCATACAGGTTTCTCAGGCAGCAGGTAAGGTGGTCTGGTATTCCCATCTCTTTAAGAATTTTCCAGTTTGCTGTGGTTCACATAGTCAAAAGCTTTATCATAGTCAATTGAAGCAGAAGTAGATGTTTTTCTGGAATTCTCTTGCTTTTTCTATGATTCAACAGATGTGGGCAATTTGATCTCTAGTTCCTCTGCCTTTTCTAAATCCAGCTTATACATCTGAAGTTCTTGGTTCATGTACTGTTGAAGCCTCGTTTGAAGGATTTTGAACATTGCTAGCATGTGAAATGAGTGAAATTGTGCAGTAGTTTGAACATTCTTTGGCATTTCCTTTCTTTGGGATTGGAATGAAAACTGACCTTTTCCAGTCCTATGGCCATTACTGAATTTTCCAAATTTGCTGGCATGTTGACTGCAGCCCTTTAAAAGTATCATCTTTCAGGATTTTGAATAGTTCAGCTGGAATTCCATCACCTCCACCAGCTTTGTTTGCAGTACTGCCTCCTAAGGCTCACTTGACTTCACACTCCAGGAGATGACTCTACATATGGACATCACCAGATTGTCAATAGCAAAATCAGATTGATTATAATCTTTGCAGCTGAAGATGGAAAAGCGCTATACAGTCAGCAAAAACAAGACCTGGAGTTGACTCTGGCTCAGATCATGAGCTCTTTATTGCAAAATTCAGGCTTAAATTGAAGAAAGTAGGGAAAACCACTAGGCCATTCAGGTATGACCTAAATCAAATCCCTTATGATTATACAGTGGAAGTGACAAATAGATTCAAGGGATTAGATCTGGTAGAGAGAGTGCCTGAAGAACTATGGACAGAGGTTTGTAACACTGTACAGGATGGGGTGATCAAAACCATCCCCAAGAAAAAGAAATGCAAGAAGGCAAAATGGTTGTTTGAGGAGGCCTTACAAACAGCTGAAAGAAGAGAAGCTAAAGGCAAGGGAGAAAAGGAATGAAATACCCAAATGAATGCAGAGTTAAAGTCTTCTTAAGTGAGCAATGCAAAGAAATAGAGGAAAACAATAGAATGGGAAGGACTAGAGATCTCAAGAAAACTGGACATACCAAGGGAACATTTTATGCAAAGATGGGCACAACAAAGGACAGAAAGAGCAAGGAGCTAACAGAAGTAGAAAAGATTAAGTAGAGATGGCAAGAATACACAGAGCTATAGAAAAAAGATCTTAATGACCCAGATAACCATGATGGTGTGGTTACTCACCTATAGCCAGATAACCTGGAGTATGAAATCAAGTAGGCCTTAGGAAGCATTACTACAAACTAAGATGACCAATACCAGGAATGAAAAAGGAGATATCAGTATAGCTCTTACACACATGAAAATATGATAAGAGATATAGAGATATAGATGAAATGAACAGATTCCTTGAAAAAGAGAAACAGAGAATTTGAATCATCCTATGTCTGTTTTTAAAAACTTGAACCTAAAAATAAAACCTTCCCAGATGACAATTCTCCACCCAGATGGCTTTCCCGGTGAAATCCACAAATGCTACAGAGGAAACAGCGCCTTATTCAATCTTCACTATTCCACAGAATAGGAAATAGGGCCACTTGCTCATTCACTTGTGGACCAGCATAACTGTCATAGCAAAGCCTGATTTTACAAGAAAGTAAATTATAGATTAAATTCATGAATGTAGACACAAAAATCCTAAATAAGATATTAGTAAATTAAACCCAGCTACATAGTAAAAGGATAGTACATAGCACAACCAAGTAGGGTTTATTGTAGGAATGAAAGGGAGATTTAATATCAGAAAATCTCCCTATATAATTTTTCACATTAAATGAACTTATGGAGAAAAATCACCTACTTATGTCAATATATGCAGAAAAATTATCACAGAATTCAGAACCCATTCATGATTAAAAATTCAGAAAACTAGGAATTGAAATGAGTGTTCCTAATCTGATAAAGAGTACTTTACAGTGCAATATCTAGAACTGCCACTCTGAGCTCAGAAATAAGGAAAGGTGGTCTGCTGCCATCACTTCCAGTCACTGTACTTCACCAAAACATGAGTTGCACATAGAAGAATCCAGATGAATTTACATAATAATTATAAAATTTATAAATTAAGCAAGGCTGCTGAAGCAAGATTAATATACAGAAATCAATTCCTTTTCTAGAAAGTTAATACACAAATATTTACAATAGCATAAACAAGGACTTTGGCATGACTATCAAAAGATGTCCAAGATATTTACTCAGAAGACCACAGCAGAGTACTGAAAGAAATTAAGAAAGCCCAAACCAATGGAAGGAGCTACTAAAATCACTGGTTGGGTGATTTAAAATGGTGAAGGTGTCCAGTCTATCCAAGCTGATCTACAGATTCAATGCAGTCCAAAATGAAATCCCATCAATTTTTTTTTAATCGCTACTGACACACTGATTGATTATGGAAGTGCAGATGACCAGTCTCTTTGTAACGAGAAAGAAGAGTTGACAGGCTTACGTTACTGGAAATCAGGACTCCTTATAAAGGCACAGTGGTTACAGCAACGCAAAGATGGCAGGTGACAGGTGAAAGGGCAGACAGGACAGAACAGAGAACCCGGTCCCTCAGTGCACAGTCCTGCAGACGCCGCTGCACTGCCCTGGCACGGGCTGGCTTTCCAGGTAATGGTCTTGGAGAAACTGACTACACACACGGAGAAAGCACATGAATCTCAACCCCTACCTCACACCATCCACAAAAATAAACCACCCGTGGATCATAAACCCAACACAACAAGTTAAAATAATAAAATTTCTAGATGGTAACAGGCTCAGGAAGCTCTGACCATAAAGACAAATAGTCAACAGACTTGATTAAAATGAAGAACTTTCACTGATCAAAAACCTCATCAGAGGAGTATAAAGTTGAATCACAGTGCTGGAGATAAAATCTGTAATTCCCAGAGCTGACAAAAGGCTGTACTTCAGAACGCCTAAAAATTAACTTAAAAAAAAGAGAGACAGCTGAATAGAAAAATGAGCAAACACTTGAAACACTTGAAATGGTACTGCGAAAAAAAAAATTAAAAAGTTTCCAAACACGATATCATGATCCACCAGGGAAATGCAAATTAAAAACAGAACTCTATATTATACAGACCCAATTGCATGGCAACATCTTTTAAAACTGGGATAACAAATGGTGTGGGAGATGGAGTAGAAGGAATCTTCACTCAGCAGGTGTGAGTGTGTGGCATCTGGAGAGAAAGAGTATGTGCGTGGCCATGATCAGGAAANCATGCAGACGTCAGCATCAGCATCGTACTGTACCTTCCAAGGGAGTCTGGCTGCCTTGGCACAGGCGAGGGCGGGGGCGTGGTCTCTGCCCCCTTCCCAGGCTGGGACAGCTTAAATGGATGCTTTCCCATCTCCTGGTTTTGGCAGAGTCACTCATTTCTGCTGCTTACCTGAAGAGGCAAAGAATTATGCTTCCTGTTGTAAGGGAGATCAGAGAGACGCTGTAGCCCAGGGTGTAAATGGCCTTCACCAGAATGTAGAACGTGATCTGAAAGAGAAGGAGATGCATCCATGAGCTGCAGCGGGGCCCTCCTCCTCGGGAGGGGCTGGGGGGCTGCTGCTGCTGGCATGACAGAGGCAGTAACGTCCTGGAGTTCCACCTCTGCCCTGAGCCAGAGACGACACTCAAGGCCCACCTGTTCCCTTCCACGGCACCGTGAACCACTTGGCCCAGTCTCCATAAGGCAAACCTTTCTGGAGGGCGCCAGCTGGGGAAGCTCAGGAAGCCAGGATGGTGGGAGGCACCACTGGAGGGCTTAGGTGGCTCAGAGGTTAAAGCGTCTGTCCACAATGCGGCAGACCTGGGTTCAATCCCTGGGTCGGGAAGATTCCCCTGGAGAAGGAAATGGCAATCCACTCCAGTATTCTTGCCTGGAGAATCCCAAGGACGGAGGAGCCTGGTGGGCTACAGTTCATGGGGTTGCAAAAAGTTGGACACAACTGAGTGACTTCACTCACAGGCCTGCCCAGAGCAGTCAGCCCTCCAGATGCAGGGACCCATTTCTGCAGCCGGTGCTCACCTCTGGGGGAAGAAGTCCACCCAGGTGGGTGCTGGGCCCAGCCTATGGTCTTCCCCAAGGTCACCCTGCCCAGGGAAATGGCCACTTTCAAGCAGAACCGGGTGGGTCTGACCCGGGAAGACCAGCCTGAGGCAGGATCCTGCCTCCATGGTGCGTGGCTCCCAGCTCCCACCATGGACCCCGGTGTGATCTGGGTCTTAAGTGCATAGAGACGGCAGAGCTAAGCGCGAGAGAAACAGGAGGTCCTGCCTCCAGTGACCCTGAGGCTCACAGGTCAGTGTGTGGGGGAAGTGTCACTCTGTGGCCTCGAGCCTGCAAGGGAGGAAGCAGGGAGGCACTGGGCTTCAGCAGCACCCTTGGGAACCCGGATTGGAGGGCCTGTCCCCCTTGCCACCCTGACGCGGGGTCACAGGCAGGACGGGCACGTCTGGAGCAGCTGTCACTGTGTCACCTGCAGTTACAGTTCAGGTGGCACAGTTGGAAAATGACATATTTCAAGCCCACCAAAAGCACAGCAAACGAAGTGACGAGCACACACACTTGCCAACAGACCCCAGAAGCGAGGCCACAGCTGAGTGAAATCAGGGGGCGCCTGGGACCCGCCCCGGGCCTGATGCCCGCGGTGCACATGTAACACACGTGGTCTGGGCTCGGGTCTGGACGGGGTCGCGGCCATCTCCTCTCTTGTAGCCGCCTGCCTGCTGGCCGCTGCCCCCGCTCCGGCTGACCCCCGCCCTGTTTGTGGCCGCCTGCCTCCTTTATTATTCAGTCTCTCGGCTGCGTTTTCCCTTCTCGGCCTTTTCCCTCACGTTCCCTGATTCTCAGTGCCCCTCTGCTTTCTGCGTCCGGAAGCACACTCCTCGGGCTCGCTGATGGGTCTGCGGCCGTGGACCCGTCAGGCTTGTTTTCTGGACCGTCTCTTCTGCTGCGTTTCCGAGCGCACTCTGCGCTGGATCCCGAGAGGCCCAGGCGCAAGAGGAGGCCGCGGCCGCACGGTCTGCGCGGGCAGCCTGTCTCAGACGCTCAGCGGCGGGGTGCTCTTGCGGCTCACCGCAGCAGCCTGGCTGTGGACGGCCCTCTGTCCACGGTGCCCGGGCGGCCGGGGCCTGCCCCTCCTGCTGGGGCTGCGGTCACAGTGGCGCTGCCGCTCATCCCGGGGACCCTCCTCGGCCTGGCCCTCACCCCTCTGCGGGGTCCTGGCAGTTTCCGTGCACTTTTCTTCCCCGTTCCAGAGACTGCTTTTCATCTGTGTCTGTTTTTGCTCTTTGATGAATCTGCTTGACTTTCATTTAAAACTGAAGTGTGCTTGATTCACAATGTTGTGTCGGTTTCAGACGCACTGCACGTCGACTCAGTGACACACTCGTTCGTTTCCTTGACAGGTTATTACAGAACGCTGGGCAGAGCTCCCCTTGTTGCTTGTCTGTTTTACAGATGGTAGTGTGTGTGTCTTAGTTCCAAACCCCTAATTTATTTCCCCCCGCCCCGCTGCCCCGGTCTGCTCTGTTAACCATGTTTGTCTTCTGTGTCTATGTCTGTTTCTGTTTTGTAAATAAGTTCATCTATATCATATTTTACATTTCACATACAATTGATACCATGTGACGTTTGTCTTTTCTTTCTTCACCTGGTATGACAATCTCTAGGTGCCTCCACGTTGCTACAAATGGCATTATTTCATGCTTTCTAAGGCAGAGTGGCATTCCATTGTACCTATGCACCACCTCTTCCTCATCCGTTCACCTACTGGTGGACAAACGTCGTTTCCATGCCCTGGCCACTGTAAACAGTGCTGTGATGAACACTGGGATGAGCGTCTCTTTTCTAATCAGGATTTTCTCCAGATATGCGCCCAGGACTGGGACTGCTGGTTCATATGGTAGTTCTGTTTCGGTTTTTAAAGGAGCTTCCACACTGTCCTCCATTGTGGCCGCACCAACTTGCACTCCCACCAACGATGTAGGAGCGTTTCTTTTTCTCCACACTCTCTCCAGCATTTATTATTTGTAGAATTTTCAATGATGGCCATTCTGACCAGGGTGAGGCGACACCTCACTGCACTCTTGGTTTCCGCTTCCTTACTAATTAGTGACGCTGGCTGTGTCTCCACACACCTGCTGACCGGCCCTACGTCTTCTTTGGAGGAATGCCTAGGTCTCCTGGTCATTTTTTTACTGGGTTGTTTGTCTTGCTGTTTTTGGGCTGCATGAAGTATTTGTATATTTTGGAAAGTAAGCCTATGTCAGTCTCATCATGTGCAAATATTTTCTCCCAGTTCGTAGATTGTCTTTTCATTTTGTTTGTGCTTTCATTCACTGTGCAAAAGCTTGTAAGCTTAAGCCCCACTCGTTTATTTTTACCTTTATTTCTATTGCCTTGGAAGGCTGAACTAAGAAAACACTGCAATGATTTATGTCAGAATGTTTTGCCTATGTTCTCGTCTAGGAGTTTCATAGCGTCCTGCCTCATATTTAAGTCTTTAAGTTATTTTGAGTTTATTCTTATACACAGTATGAGGGAGTGTTCTAACTTCATTGATTTATATGCAGCTGTCCAGTTTTCCCAATACCACTTGCTGAAGAGCCCGTTTTTTCTCTGTTGTATATTCTTGTCTCCTTTGTTGAAGATTAACTGGTCGAAGATGTGTGGGTCTATTTTTAGGCTCTCTGCTCTGTTTTGTTGATCCATGTGTCTGCTTTTGTGCCAATACCATGCTGTTTTGATTACTGTAGCTTTGTGGTATTGTCTGAAGTCTGGGATGGTTATGCCTCAAGCTTTGTTCTTACTCTTCAGTATTGCTTTGGCAATTCTGGGCCATGCGTGGTTCTGTATGATTTTTAGGGTTATTTGCTCTAGTTCTGTGAAAAATGGCATGGGTAATTTGATAGGGATTGCATTAAATCTGTATATTGCTTTGGGCAGTATGGTCACTTTAATGATAATTTTCCAACCCAAGAGCGTGTGGTTTCTTTCCATTTTTAAGATAATCTTCAGTCTCCTTTATTAGTGTTTTAAGTTTTCAGCATGTGTGTCTTTCACCTTCTTGGTCAGTCTCTGTTGCTGTCGTTCCGTCTCCAAGTCATGAATGACTCTCTCTGTGACCCCGTGGACTGCAGCACGCCAGGCTTCCCTGGCCTTCACTATCTCCCGGAGTTTGCTCAAAGTCATGTCCATTCAGTCAGTGGTGCCATCCAACCATCTCACCCTCTGTCATCCCCTTCTCCTCCTGCCTTCAATCGTTCCCAGCATCAGGGTCTCTTCCAATGAGTCAGCTCTTTATATCAGGTGGCCAAAGTATTGGAGCTTCAGCTTTAAAACCAATCCTTCCAGTGAATATTCAGGGTTGATTTCCTTTAGTATTGATGGTTTTAACTCCTTGCTGTCCAAGGGACTCTCATGAGTCTTCTCCAACACCACAGTTTGAAGCATCAATTCTTTGGCGCTCCGCCCTCTTTATAGTCCAACCCTCACATCCACACACGACTACTGGAGAAAACATAGCTTTGACCATATGGGCCTTTAATACATTGTGTGGGTTTGCCATAGCTTTTCTTCCAAGGGGCAAGCATCTTTTCATTTCATGGCCACAGTCAATTTCTGCAGTGATTTTGGAGGCCAAGAAAAGAAAATCTGTCACTGTTTCCATTGTTTTCCCATCTATTTGCCATGAAGTGATGGAACCAGACACCATGATCTTAGTTTTTGAATGCTGAGTTTTAACCCAGCTTCTTTACTCTTCTCTTTCATCCTCATCAGGAGGCTCTTTAGTTCTTCACTTTCTGTCATTAGAGTGGTATCATCTGCATACCTGAGTGGTTGATATTTTTCCTGGCAATCTTGATTCCAGCTTGTGATTTATCCAACACAGCATTTTGCATGATGTCCTGTGCATAGAAGCTAAATAAGCAGAGTGACAATACTCAACCTTGGTGTACTCCTTTCCCAATTTGGAACCAGTCTGTTGTTCCATGTCTGGTTCTAATTGTTGCTTCTTGTCCTGCATACAGGTTTCTCAGGAGGCAGGTAAGGTGGTCTGGTATTCCCATCTCTTTAAGGATACTCCACAGTTTGCTGTGATCCTCAGAGTAAAAAACTTTAGTCAATGAAGCAGAAGTAGATTTTTTAAAAGAATTCCCTTGCTTCTGTGATCCACCATATGTTTGCAATTTGATCTTTTGTTCTTCTGTCTTTTCTAAATCCAGTTAGTACATCTGGAAGCTCTCAGTTTACATACTGCTGGTCAGTCTTATTCCTCAATATATATATATATATATATTTGATGCAATTTTTAAAGAGGTCATTTTAAAATTTTCTCTTTCTGATATCAGTATTTCATTGTTAGCATAAAGGAATGCAACAGATCTGTATATTTTGCTTTTCATTATTTTAGGTCTATTTTTCCCCCCTCAGAGCAGGTCCCTTTTGGAATATCTTGTCTTTGGTTATTTTCAATTTCCTCTTTAAAAAAAAACCAAACATTTAAAAATGCACTTATTTGGTATCCTGTGCTTGATGAATCCGTTGTCTCCGGTGTTGGGGATATGATTTCACTGTCTGTGATCTGCTGACTGGTTCACAGTGCTTTCTTCTTTGTGTGGGTGCTAAGTCACTCAGTTGTGTCCGACTCTGTGCAACCCTATGGACTGTAAACTCCTCTGTCCACGGGGTTTCCCAGGCGAGAATATGGGGTGAGTTGTCGTGTTTTCTTCTAGGGGATCTTGCCAACCCAGGGGTCAAACCTGTGTCTCTTGTCTCCTGCGTTGGCAGGCGGGTTCTTTACCACTAGTGCCACCTGGGAAGTGTCTCTGTGCACTTTGTACGTTTGAGTGTGAGCTCACCTTTGAGGTTGGTTTCTGGGAATTTGGGAGGCCTGGGTGAGGATTTCCTTCCGGGGAAACCTGTGTTTGCATCTGCCAGGCCCCTTAGTGCTGCCGGTCAGGAGGGCTCTGCCTGTATGTTCAGCTCAGAGTCTCTGTAGTGAGCAGCAGAACAAGAAGTGCGTTGCAGGAAGGCACAGCTGGGGTGGCAGATCCCGGGGAAGCTGGTGGCCAGGGAGGAGGGCAGCCCTACAGGGAAGCTGGCAAAGCATCCTCTGGGGAGCCCGAGTCCACTAGGGTCAACCAGGTACAGTGAAAATAACTTTTTTTGTTTACAAAATTGGTGATAATTGAGAGAATATGAAACTGCTGGTGAGGGTGTTAGCTAAATCACATCCATTTCCAATGAAAATACACATCAGCACATTTCAGGGAAGGCTGTTTGACAACATAATTAAAAACATCCTTTTCATATTTCATGTCCTTTAACCAGGAATTTGAGATTGGCACCCAGATTTGTTTGGTTAAAAATAATAAGATATTAGAAACAACCTAAGCTATGAACTAAACTCAGCATATTTATAAAACAAAATATCACACTCCCTTAACAATCTTGTTTTTGAAGGATGTTGACTGACTGCAGAAAATGTTCATGATATGTGATACTTTGTAAAACAGAAGAAGCAGGGTGTACATTAGGTACAATGGCAACTTTGAAGTAAACACAGGAGCCCGGGGAAGGGATGGGGGTGGGCACTGCCCACGCCTTCCTCCTAGAGGGCCCCTCCCTGTTCATACCGGCACACAGTGCAGTGAGAGGAGCAGAAACAGGAACCCATTACGTGCTAACCACACTCGAGAACAGAGGCTGCTCAGAGCTCGGTAATGGGCCGTCAGCCTTCAGTTCCCAGCAAAACTACTGGCAAGCTCCCAAGGGAGAAAGTACCTATTTTCTGTCACCTGTAATACCTATAAAGAAAGAAAGTGAAGTCGTTGCTCAGTCGTGTCCGACTCTTTGTGACCCCATAGATTGTTGCCTACCAGGCTCCTCCGTCCATGGGATTTTCTAGGCAAGAGTACTGGAGTGGGTTGCCATTTCCTTCTCCAGAAGATCTTCCTGGCCCAGGGATCGAACCCAGGTCTCCCACATTGCAGGCAGACGCTTTACCGTCTGAACCACCAGGGAAACCTTTTAACACCTATAATCTGCACCGCAAACCTCACAAAACAGAGCTGAAGGCACAAATACCTGCGGGAAATGCAACGAGTCCAGTGCTCACCCCCCTTCTAATACCTCTGAAATTAGAAGGCATTGCTCCCCTTCAGGGTGATGGATTTATCTAAACGCTCCTTTGTAATAATTTCTTGATACACAAAAGATTCATTCCACATGACTGGCTGAATTTAATATTCATTTGTGACCCAGTCAGGATAATAGGATGACACCCTCTCCAAACTCATTCTTGTGAACTTTGTGAATTTATAGAAGTCTTAGAACTAGACATCTAGTCTAGTGATGTATGAAAATGATGTTTTGCTCGTCCCGTCCCTCCGGGCTCCAGCCAGCAGCCCACATCCAGGGAGGGCGGAGAGAAAAAAAAAAAAAAAAGAAAAGGATGTTTTTAATTGCATTGTCAGTAAGGACTAGTTTTCCTGAAGCCAACGAAAGGTGATAAAAGAACATGTAGGATACTCTGCAGTTCTTAACTCTTTTCTTTGTAAGCCCTTTGGGCATCCACTAAGCTTGTGGTCTGTGAAAAGTTAGCTCAGAGAATACACTACTTAGCTGATGTTTGATTGCATGGGGTTTGGAGTCAGACAGGCCATGTCTGGCCACACTGTTGATGAGCCTGATAGTCTCTGCCAGCCTCTCTCTGCACACACAGCCTTGGCAGACCCTTTCAAGTGTTCAGAATTGTCCATCATCCTAACCTGTGTACTGCACATGTTTGGACCCCTGTGGTGTCATGGGCAAAAAAATCATGGAGGGCATCTGTTGCAGATTTTGCTGTATTCCCTGCGGTCCCAGTAAGTTTTTCAGTCGCCTAACAGAAAACCTTTATGTGTGACCTGCAATGGTGTCTTCATGTTTATGCAATTGGGTTTCAGACTTGACATCACATCCCCTAATCCTGACCAGGGCATCTTAGGGAGGAAGGTGACCACTGGGGTTTTCTCTGAGGCTTCNGGGCGCTGGGGGCACCGGCTGTCTCTGGACTGCGGCGGGGCCGTCCGGGCTCCACGCGGAGGCATCGGTAGTGCACGACACTTGCTCCGTTTGGCAGCTGCTCCGAACACGCCGGTCCTGCTGGGTCTCCCAGCCCCTCCGAGAAGGCACTGCAGGGATCCACGCACGCCATCCTGTGGGGCGGCAGGTGGAGGGCGCAGCGGGCAGTGTGTGCCGCCCACGGCAGGACGCAGAGGGGGTTGGCCAGCCCGGGCCTATCCTCGTGGTGGCTTTGGCACGGGGCAGGATTTTGGAGTCTGTGGACCAGCAGCAGCGCCAGGAGGCGGCCTCTGTCTCCCACGTGAGGAGGCTCCTTTTCTCGACTCAAAGACGGAAGCTGGGGGCTTCTTCATTTTAGTGGCCACCGGAAACACAGCCCCGCGTGTCTTCAGGGCCTGTGGTCCAGGCTCAGTTCCAGCTCAGGATTCACTTTGAGGGTCACTGTCATGCTGGTAACAATCTTACCGTTGAGTTTTTCTTCCTGAAGTTCGTTGGCAAATATCTTCTAAGACCCACCCATTCTGATTAGAAGATTCTGACTATAACCTAATCGTGATGGTGCTTTTGCAATTTACAGAATGTAGCACAAAAGTTAATTCATTCTCTTCTTCCAACGGCCATGAAGGAGCAGACATATTCTTGCCACACTTCTCTTATACAGGTGGGATCTGAGTCTGGGGAACAGTCGTAAAACGCGGGGCCACCAAGGTGCAGGGTTGAGACTCCACTCAGACCCTAGTGTCTTCTCCTCCAGAGGCCCCTCCCTGAGGGCAAGTTACCCATCTGTTTCAGCTTTTTCCTTTAAGAGGAATTGGTCAGTTCTGCAGATAAGGACGTGGACGTCACCACTCTATCCAAACAAAGAGCAGAACTCTGAACACACTGGAAGTCAATGGCTCTCCTTGGGTCCATAAGAGAAGGGAGGACACAGGACAAACAGCTGTCCCAAGACTGCAGGAGGCCAGGCAGCGGCGGGAGCTGGGGGTTCCCCAAACAGCACCGCTGAGCTGCCCGTTCAGCTGCAGGAGTCAGACACTGGTGCAGCGGAAAGGACAGAAAAGGACGTTGGCGAGCAGGACAGAGCAGAGTCCAGAAACAGATCCGCATGATGCTCACTGGTCTTTGACAAAAACTAAAGGCAGCACACTGGGGCAAAGGTAGTCTTTCCAACAAACGTTGCTGGGACAACTGGACATCCACATGCAAAAGAATGAACCTAGACACACCTTTATACTTTCACAAAAATTAACTCAAAATGGGCTATAGCCGTAAAGAAAGTAGGAAGTCGAGCAGCCTAACTCTTTGTGACCCCGTGGGCCATAGCCTGCCAGGATCTTCTGTCCATGGGATTCTCCAGGAAAGAATACTGGAGAGGGTTGCCATTTCTTCCAGGGGATCTTCCTGACCCAGGATCTTCAGGGGTCTCCTGCATTGCAGACAGATTCTTTAGCATCTGAGCTATCAGGGAAGCTCCTATAGATGTAAAGGTAAAACGCAAAACTATAACTCCTAGAAAATAACATAGGCGAAAACCTAGATTCCCTTGGGTTGTGATGCTTTTTAAAATACAATCCCTATATGTATACCTATGGCTGATTCATGTTGAGGTTTGACAGAAAACAACAAAAGTCTGTAAAGCAATTATNAACTATAACTCCTAGAAAATAACATAGGCGAAAACCTAGATTCCCTTGGGTTGTGATGCTTTTTAAAATACAATCCCTATATGTATACCTATGGCTGATTCATGTTGAGGTTTGACAGAAAACAACAAAAGTCTGTAAAGCAATTATCCTTCAATTAAAAAAAAAAATACAGTGCCGAAGGCACTCTTCATGAAACAAATCATTGATAAGCTGGACTTCAATAAAATTAAAAAATTTTACCCTGGGAAAGAATTTCAGAGAATGAGAAGATGGGCCACAGACAAGGAGAAAATATTTGCAAAAGACATCTGATAAGGATTGTTATTCAAAACATATAAAGAACTCTTAATACTCAACAATGAGAAAACAAACAACCCAATTAAAAATGGGTTGAAGACCTTAACAGGTGCCTCTTGAAAGAACGGATCCTGGTGGCAAAGAGGCAAATGAGAAGGTGCTCCCAGAAAGCACAGGGCAGGGCGTCCAGGTGGAGTGGCCCCAGGAGCCTGCAGGTTCGGTGGTGAGCAAACGCCTGTGGACTCTGCACTCACTGGGGACCCGGGGGTGAGCGTCCTTTCTGTGAAGCGGTGATTAAAGGCAAAGCTCTCCCTCATGGGCTTGTCGGGGGATTCAATGAGCCAATCCATGTGAGAGCTGTAAACACTCTCAGTAAAAGCCCGAGACGAGATTTATGGCGCTTGGTTTGGTTCTATAATAAAGACTGTTTTTATGAGGAAAGAGATCCTCGAGCTTCTTAATCCGGTGCCCCTAGTCCTCCTGGGTCAGGCTCCGTTTGCACTCACTCTGCTTCATGAAGCATCTGGAATCACACCCACCGCCTCCCCATGGCAGCGTGGTCCTGCCTCCTGCACGACCACCAGCATCGTGTTGAGGGGGCCGGGCGGGCTCGCTCCTGCTGACCGTAGCTCCTCCTCCCGGCTGCAGGGCTCAGAGGCACCGTGGACCCAAAGGGGAGACGCAGGTCGCCGGCTTTGCGCTGGGCCCCTCCGGTCTCTGCTGCAGCCTTCGGGGCCTCTGAGGAACTGGACCTGAGCTCAGCTGGGTGCCCCGACAGCACTGTCCCCGGAGGAAATGACCAGGCCCCTGTCCCGGCAAGTCGGGGTCACCTGGGGACATCACTCACGTTGTCCTTGAGGTCACTGTCCTCCTGAGGACGAGCAGAGGCCTCAAGAAGGAGCAGGAGACAGGGGTCCAGACGGCCCCACGATGGATGCCCCCTCAGCACAGGCAGACTCCCCATGGAGACTACACCTCTGAGTGGTGGGCAGCCTGGCCGTGGGCCGGGGTCAACCCTCCAGAGGCAGGGGTCCTGGGGTCCTGCGACCCTCCAGGGGTGGGGGCCCTGGGGTCCTGGGGTCCTGGGGGCCCCATGGCACTCCAGACGCAAGGGTCCTGGGGTCCCATGACCCTCCAGAGGCGGGGGCCCTAGGGTCCTGGGGTTCCACGACCCTCCAGAGCCTGGGGTCCTGGGGTCCCGGGGTCCCGCGACCTTCCAGAGGCATGGGTCCTGGGGTCCCGTGACCCTCCAGAGGCGTGGGTCCTGGGGTCCTGTGACCCTCTAGAGGTGGGATCCTGGGGTCTCGGTGTCCCACGACCCTCCAGAGGCAGAGGACCTGGGGTCCCATGACCCTTCAGAGGTGGGATCCTGGGGTCTCGTGACCCTCCAGAGGTGGGGGTCCTGAGGTCCTATGACCCTCCAGAGGCAGGAGCCCTGGGGTCCTGGGGTCCCACGACCCTCCAGAGGCAGGGGCCCTGGGGTCCTGGGGTCCCGCGACCCTCCAGAGGCGGGGGCCCTGGAGTCCCGGGGTACCGTGACCTTCCAGAGGCGGGGGGCCTGGGGTCCTGCGACCCTCCAGAGGTGGGATCCTGGGGTCTCGGTGTCCCAAGACCCTCCAGAGACAAGGTCCTTGGGGTCCTGGGATCCTGCGGCCCTTCAGAGGCAGGGGCCCTGGGGTCCTGCGACCCTCCAGAGGTGGAAGACCTGGGGTCCCGCAACCCTCCAGAGGCGGGGATCCTGGGGTCCCGCGACCCTCCAGAGGCGGGATCCTGGGGTCTCAGTGTCCCACGACCCTCCAGAGGCAGAGGACCTGGGGTCCCGCGACCCTCCAGAGGCGGGGGTCCTGGGGTCCTGGGGTGCCTGTCTGCATGGCCGTCAGGACTGTGCGCCCAGCTCCCTGTTTTCAGTCACTGCAGGGACCACTCCTTTGTTGGTATGGATGGGTTAGAGGAGAATGGATTTTCTTTTAAAACCCAAATGTGACATTTCTGAGGTTAAAAAAAAAAGTGGTAGATATTTTTGAATGCTTTCTCCCACTGACACCTATTTCGAGCACAGGGTTTTTGATAAAGAAAAGGCAACAGAAAGAGAGGTCGGGAGCCTGTGCTTTGCCACCAAGCATCCTCACGCTCAGCGGGGAACCGGATCTGACCCTAGAGACACCAGGCAAAGCCCACAGGGAGCCGGGCTGCGGGGCGAGGCCTCCAGCACTTCGAGGGAAGGGCAGAGGACGGCTGGGGCGGGGGAGGCTGGGCCACTCCCCCAGGGCCACCCTGGCTCCTCGGAGTGACGTGCCCCAGGCAGGGGGCGCAGACAGCAGTCAGGGAGCAGCTTTGCAAAGGCGTGTGCTGCTGGGCAGCAGCAGGGCTGCTCACACCTGAGGCGGCGCGTGTGTGCGGCCGGGGGCCTGCCGCTCGCCCCCTAGACCCCAGAGGCTGCAGGACAGCCAGCCAGCTGGGCTCCCCGAACCACTCCTGCAAGAAAGTCGCCTCCAAACAGGCCTCGGGTAATGCTCAGCAGCAGGAAATTTGACGGTTGAGTCTCCCCATTGTCCTGACAGAGTCCGGGTGGGGGCAAATGTCACTGAGAGATGATTTGTCAAACAGCAGAAATTTGTTCTGAGGGGACTTAAAACTATCTGAATATAGGAGTAACGTATTTGCTGACTTTTGAAGTAGAAAATATAACCAAGCCACTGAAGAGGACATGCAGCTTCACCGTTTCCGGTCCTTCATCCCCGTGTTTCCGGCCATGCAGTCTTTCGCTGCCCTTGTCCAGCCCCTGAAATGCCCACATCCCACCCCGGTGGCGGGTTGTATCACCCGACAGCAGGGAGGGAAGCTTCTCCGAAAGTCGGTCTTCTCTTTCTAGGTCTGTAACAGATTGCAAACACCCAGTAAAAGAAACATTGCTAATTTCCATATTTTCTTCAGTTATCTCTTTGGACTACAGACTTTCAGTCCTGAAGTTTGTATGTCACGTGGAGAAATGGATAGGATTATCCAGCGAATATCCTGGTTGCCCCCGTCCTACCCTGGAGCAGCGCCTCCCTTCCTGAGGGCCTGGGGGTACGGCTGGGGCTGGTGGGCACCCAGCCCTGCTGGCAGGGCTCCCCATCCTGAACCCCTAGGTCTCACCCCACCTGCCTCACCTCCCCGATGCAGGGCCGCCCCGTCATCTGATGAGCAGTTCATGCACTGAGTGTGCCCTCGCGTGCCCTGATAAAAACCCTGGGAAGCTTCTTCCCACCACTCGATGCAAAGTGAAGCAAAGACACCACCCTTGGTGTTTGCTTGGAGGCAGAATGGGATCAGCCACCGTAACAGAGCTGAGCGTGGGCCCGCCTGCACCTAGGGCTCCAATCCTGGCCTCCGCCCCCTGCAGGCCATCCCTGCCGAGCCCTCCGCCCCACCCTGACATGGAGACATCGTGGGCCTACAGGGCCTAGGAGTGAGAGATGGAAGGCATCTGACGCTGGGGACGGGGACCCTGGGGGAGGCTGCACTGGCGGTCAGTGTGAGAGTTGCTGCAGTGGTCCGAAAGCTGAGAGGAGGCTGCAGAAATATTTTTAGGAATATGGCATAACATGGAAGAAATGTGTCTGCTTGAAGCATGGGAAGGTTGAAATGCCAAACAGTTCTCTTGGCTAAATTTAGCAGAAGTGCTCTTTATTTAAGACCTATGTTAGCAAATATATAATGTGGGAGACGTATGGAGTGCCTGGCCTGGCGTGTCCACTCAGCACAGGACGCCAGCTTGTCGCTGGGCCTGCTGTCCTTGGGAGGGGCCGTGGGCCAGGTGTGGAGCCACGTGCAGTGACTGAGTCATGCCTGGTGGCCGAGCGGGGTACAGCCCTGGGGCCCTTCACCTGGGCGGCTCTCAGTAACAGGGGGAAGGAGACCTCTTGGGCCCACAGAGACTCATCACGGCTGCTGACTATGAGCAGTTGGATGTTTTGCCAGCTCTCGGGTGGGACACTGGGCAGGAGGTGGGAACCGGAGGCAGGGAGGCTGGCCAGGACACTTGGACCAGGAGCCTCCAGGTGGCCTTCAGCGAAGGAGGGAAGTCAGGAGGACAGGCTCTGCCTGACGTGCTGCGGGGGAGCCCCCAGGCCAGGAGGGCCCCCGGGTCTGGGACAGGACTGGTTGGGGG
>SJYV01025701.1:133819-154151 GCA_006410875.1 Neotragus pygmaeus | reverse complement strand
GGAGGAGGGAGCGGTGGCACCCTGCGGTATCTCCTTGCCTGGAGAACCCCATGGAGACTGGAGCCTGGCAAAACTTTGTTTCGCAAAGCCAGATTTCCAGCCATCATTCTCACCTCTAACTCTGTGGCTGCTTAGCAACTCACTTTCCTAGTTTTTCCAAAGCACACGAATCGGTTTTCCCAGAAACAAGTGCCTTTTGGTATCTGTCCGCTTACATACTGTTTAACTAAGCCGTTGGTTGAGTAGCAGATGTGGGCGGTGACGATACATTGTAAGCTCGGCAAAGTGGTCCCAGCGGTTGCAGGGAGGAGGTGGCAGGGAGTCTTGAGCAAAGAGCTTCCCACCAGGGTCACCAGAAAAGAAACCATAGGAGCCCAGCGGACACTGGTGCTGGGCTTCCTGAGCTCCTCTTGGGAGGGCAGTTTAGTGCCCTGAAAGTAACCTCCTAGCCCAAGCGGTTCAGGAAAACTGAGCTGACGCAGGGTGCAGCCTCCAGACATCCCCGAAACTCCACAGCATCTCATACAGAACATACTGGAGACGCTGATGAATAGTGTAGGCTGGGCTGCGATCGGAACACATGCCTACAGATATGCTGGAGCTCCAAGGGGACAGCAGCAATTCACCCTCCAGACAGGAGTCTTAGGCGGGGGTACCCACCATCATGGAGAGAACCCTAATCCCCTTCTTCCCCCAAACCAACTTTCTCTCCAAGCTATCTCCGGGCAAGTCACACTACCACAGATGGGGGCACTGGTGTTGTTTTGACTCCTGGATTTATTTTCTCATTATTTCAATGACATAAACATTGCTTTCCAGAAAACCACATGAGTCTCACTACTCAGGTCCTGCAGTTTCTTCAGGCAGAGCTTTCACAGGCACTGCATTTCCTGTTCACACGTGCACACACGGAGGTCGGGCCCAGAGCCCCATCCAGCCACCACCGCCCTGACCCCTGAAGGCCACGTCCTCATGGGTGGTTTGTGGCCGGAGCCCTGGACACAGAGCCAGAGGCTCGTCCGAGTCCAGGTGAGCACGTGGACAGAAGATGGCCCTGGCACTGGCCCGGGGGCTGAGGGCTGAAGTCTCAGCTAGGCTCTGACCACATGGACACGGCTGCCCCAGGTGAGGCTCCTGGGCATTCCCAGCAGAGGCCGGACTCTGCTCCATCCTTCTTGTCACTGGGAGAGGAATGCAGTCCCCAGCCAACACCAAGGCAGAGAGAGACAGCACAGCAGTGGAACCGTGGGCACCCAGGGACCCCGGCAGACCAGAGGTGCCCATGCAGCAGGGAGGTGCCCAGGTGGGCAGGGGGGAGGTGCCCAGGTGGGGGGAGGTGCCCGGCGGGCAGGCGGGCACAGGGTGATGGAGGAGCATCCCAGCCCCACCAGGAGCACCAGCAGGGGCAGAGGGACCAGCACCCCAGCACCCCCAGGTCACCTTGCTCCAGATGGGGTGAGGGGCAGGGGCTGCAGGAGCAGGGACGTGGGAAGAGAAGATGAAACATGCCCATTTCCAGCACGAGGGTGCGAGATCTGGCAGCCGCTGGTAGCACAGCACCACCTTCCATTCGTACGTTTAGTTTAAAGTTGGAGTCACGAGCGGCCGGGATCAGATGCTGCAGGCACGTGCTGGACGTGCCCCTGGGCTCTGAGGCTGCAGCCGAGCTGGTTGCTGGACCCCAGCCTGTGGACGGCAGGGCCCACGAGGCCCAGGGTGTCCCCTCGACGCGCTGGACCCCAGCCCGCGGACGGTAGGGCCCATGAGGCCCTGGGTGTCCCCACGACGTGCCGACTTTGCTCAGGAGAAGCCAGAGAAATGGCACTCCTTGCTCTCTGGCCAGGCCTTGCATGGAACACACATACGCCTTGCGTGGGACGTACTGTGGCCAGAATGACAAGGTCTCCAAGGCTCGCCTGGCTGACCAGGGAGGAGGCTGGAGCTCTGGGGCTGCCCTGCATGTGCCCGCGGATAACACCATCAGAGGGCAGGTCTCCCCTCAGTCCAGGCTGGCAGTGGGGTGGCCAAGGGACAGTGGACAGCATGCCAGGCCCTTCCCAACCCCCACCCACTCACCCCCTGCCCCAGCGACCGCTGTCATGCCCACACCCAGGGTCCTGCTTTTATTCTTCCTCTGGTGTGGCTCAATTTAAGTTTCCTGGAGGTTCTCACATGTACCCAGGGCTCAGACCCACTGTCTTGCAGTGCAGGTGCCAGAAGGGACCTTGAGGTCATGAATGTGGGTGTGGATGAGGGTCCTGGGGCTGCTACCCCTGGGAACTTGTCAGAAAGTTCTTGGGTCCCATCCCAGGCCACCAAGCCAGAGACCCAGGGTGGCCCTGCAGCCCCGAGCTGGTGCTGAGCAGTTCAGGGGCTGACACAGCCCCATCCTCGCCCAGCACAGGAAGGGGGTGGGCATGGAACTCCTGCAGCCAAGCACTGAAGAATTGATGCTTTTGAACTGTGGTGTTGGAGAAGACCCTTGAGAGTCCCTTGGACTGCAACGAGATCCAACCAGTCCATCCTAAAGGAGATCAGTCCTGAATATTCATTGGAAGGACTGATGCTGAAGCTGAAACCCCAGTGCTTTGGCTACCTGATGGGAAGAACTGACTCATTTGAAAAGACTCTAATGTTGGGAAAGATTGAAGGCAGGAGGAGAATGGAACCACAAAGGATGAGATGGTTGGATGGCATCACTGACTCAGTGGACATGAGTTTGAGCACGCTTCAGTAGTTGGTGATGGACAGGGAGGCCTGGCGTGCTGTGGTTCCTGGGGTCATCGAGGTTCGGACACGACTAAGTGACTGGACTGAGTGATGCGGCGGGGCCTCTGCATGAGCGGTCTGGGGTGGGGCAGGGTAGACACCCAGTGGGTGCCCAGCACAGTGAGGCTGCTTTTGCCCTGGGCATCAGTGGCAGCGACGGGCCGGTGGTCTTGGCCTGGGCCAGATGGAGTGTCACTGACCCGCCTGGGCCTCCTGGCTGGCGAGTGGCCCCCAGGCCCCCGGACCCTGGCACTCCTGTGGGGCCACCAGCCCACCGCTGGGCCGAGGACAGGAGACCAGTCGGTGCTGCAGGACAGCTCTGACGTCGGGGCCCTCTCATCCCCCGAGTTCTGGTCTGGGTGATTCAGGCCACACTAATTACTAGACCTCTCCCAGCGGGAACAAAGCAGGTTTAGAATGACTGCCACGGTTCCTCACTGTGCCTGCCATTTTCCTCGTGAGCCTTTGACAATCAGTGCCAGGGCTCTGCCTGGAGAACAAGGCCTGCAGGGCAGGGCCAGCCGGGGCTCGCTAAGAGGACCCAAGGACGTCAGAGCCGGGAAGACCTGCTGACCCCAGGAGGCACTCTGCCTCACACCCGGGGGTCCACCCCTAGTGAGTCTCAGGAGTCTTAAGGCCCACAGGACGCAGGCCACTTCCCGCGACACCAGCCTCTGTCCACTTGGAACGTCTCAGTTATTCACGGGGATGCCTGTACAATCCTACAAAGCCTTCCAGGTGTGCGATCTTAAACTACGAGTGCTGCACACGCGCTGGGTGCGTGTTCACATGGGCGTCAGTCCAGGTGCGGGGACATGTGCGCAGCACTGGGAGCCGGGCCTGCTCCGGTTAGCCCCTGGCTGACGGCATGTCGTGCCGGGGGTGGCACGGCCCCCGTGGCCCCCGCTCCAAGGTGCAGCCTGGCTCCTAGTGAACGCGCCCCCCCGACCCCGGCTCATTTCAGGCCAGTGGCCCAGCGTGGGGTGCCAAGGGCAGCCTGGGGCCACTCTGCTGGTGGTGGTCTTCTGGGCTCCCCTCCGAATCCAGCACCTCCATTTCCCACAGCCCAGAGGCTCCTCACCCCAAACGTTGGCACTGACCCCTTCTGGACCCTGCTCTGGGGCCTGTCCTCCACGGCAGAGGACGGTTACAGACCCAGCAGACCTCCCTGCCAGCTGCAGTGGGGTGGCTCCCAGTCACCTCTCTCCTTGCGTCCCCTGGGGCTGGGGGCGCCTCCCTCCCCTCCACAGTGGGCAGAAATCACAGGGTATTCCAAGGACTCTCCCAAAAGACACCCGCTCCACAAACAGTCCTGCCCTTTTGCTTCCCTGCTGTGAGTGCTGGGGAAACACCCGTCTGAGTGGCCTCCTCCTGGCCACTCATGGGTACCTGGTTCTTGCTCTCTTCAGGGCCTGAGAACATTCTATACATCAGCCTATACATTCTATACAACATTCTGTACAACATCCTATACAACACCCTATACAACATGCTATACTGCCGCTGCTGCTAAGTTGCTTCAGTCATGTCTGACTCTGTGTGACCCCACAGACAGCAGCCCACCAGGCTCTCTTGTTCCTGGGATTCTCCAGGCAAGAACATTGGAGTGGGTTGCCATTGCCTTCTCCAATACAACATCCTATACAACATCCTATACATCCTATACAACATCCTATACAACATCTTATATATCCTATACAACATCCTATACATCCTATACAACACCCTATATAACACCCTATGCTGCTGCTGCTGCTAAGTTGCTTCAGTCATGTCTGACTCTGTGCGACCCCACAGACAGCAGCCCACCAGGCTCTCCCGTTCTTGGGATTCTCCAGGCAAGAACACTGGAGTGGGTTGCTATTGCCTTCTCCAATACAACACCCTATACAACACCCTATACAACTTGCTATACAACATCCTATACAACACCCTATACATCCTATACAACACCCTACACAACACCTTATACAATATCCTATACATCCTATACAACATGCTATACAATATCCTATACAACACCCTACACAACACCCTATACATCCTATACAACACCCTATACAATATCCTACACACCCTACACAACACCTTCACAACACCCTACACAACACCCTGCACATCCTATACAACACCTTGTACTCTGTGCACCACGGGTACAGAGATGTGACGTGCTTTCCTTTCAGAAAAACAGGATGCCCTGTGGGTGTCTTCTTTGCTTTCTGAACAATTTGCATCTCATCGTTTTCCTGTTATTTCCGCAGCGTGCCGCATTTTTAATGGCTACTAATAGTCCCACATGCACTTGCGTGTGACATGCACATGGAGTGGTGATACGCCTGATCAGAACTCTAGGTAGTAAGCCCTTAGTCGGTGCCCCCCAGGTGATCGGACTTGTTTCCTGTTCTTTCAGAAGGAACTGCAGTTCTTCCCGAAATGATGAGGAAAAGCTCTTCTTTACAGAGAATGCTAATTGATATGTGCAAAGAATGGTTAGAACTTTAAAAGCTGACATTTTGGACCCTGAGACAGACTGGTTCAAGTGTGAGTCAGGAACAGGATCGGGGGAAGGCTGGGAAAGACGAGCAGCTCCAAAGAGCACAAGCCAACTGCAGGGAAAAAGAGCTTGGTGTTCAGGATCTGGAGGCCACTTATACGCAAGTGGCCGGACAGCACAATGGGATACTGAGGGACATAGCAATCACCAGTGTGGGGACCCCACGGAGCACACACGTGCCCTGCACTGCTCTTCCTAGAGGGTCTGACCTGAATCTCCTCAAGCCTTCATGTCCAAGCTGCTGGAAGGAGACACAGGGGCTGGAAGGACACGCCGACATGCACCCGGAATACGGGGCACTCTGTGAGGTGACTGATCTGCTGCTTAGTGTCTGGGGGGCAGGCGGAAGCACCCCTAGGGTCAGACCCGCAGCTCTGTGGACATGTCCACGGAATGCGTCCTGTACAAGCTGGCGCAGCAAGTGCACAAGTGCTGACAGCTGACACCTAACGCCTCCTCTGCCACACCTGATTCCACGGATGCTCAGTCACACAGCAAGGGCAGCCTCGCTGCCGGAAAACTGCTCACGAAGACAGTAGGGGAAAGCCACAGTCCCTTGGCCTGCAGAGTGAGGTCCGGCCCTGGAGTAGCCGGGGCAATGTGCGATCCTGGGCCCTGGCTGGAGAGAGGCGGCCAGGGTTCCCGGTGGCTGAGGCCGTGCACCCAGGCCTCGTGCGCCTGCCACTGAGCCCAGGAGCACAGTGCACAGGGACAGAGGGAAGTGGTATTCCAGGAGAGGCCTCGGGGTGCTCTCACGGGAGCAGTCTCAGAGCCGGAAAGTGCGGCCCGCTCTTGTGTAGCTTACTTATTCTTACTCCTTGAAGGTGAGGACTCTGCATTCCCGCAGGAAAAGAGAAACTGCCAGAGGAACCCTGCTGGGGCGGCAGCACAGATGTGGTCACCGCCGGCCGGGCTGACGTGAGGCCACCCTGTGCAGACGCAGCTTGGCAGCAGCCCCTGCCGGGGGCTGTGCTGACCCAGGAGGCTTGCCGGGGGTCCTCTGTGCTCTGAAACTCTGATTTAACAGTTTTAAAGAAAGAAGTTATCTTCATTTTAGCCGTCAGAGCCACTGATCTACTTCCAGCTCCCAGCAACCCCCATCTACTATCAATGTAAATAATTGAAAGCTTGATGGATTGTCTCACCAACTGAAGCTGGGAAAAGTCCTTTTTAAAGTGGGTTGGCCAAAATGTTCGTTTGGGTGCCCCCCTGGCCAGCTTTAACTTGAATGAAATTCTTGGCCAACCCAAACAAAAGGGTTTGTGCTTCCCTGTGAACCTGCTCGCCTGTTCTGACCCGAATGACCGGACAGGCCACTTCCCACTTGCCTGCCACCTGAGGGCCCCGCTCCGGGTGCAGGCTGAGTGTGTGATTTGCCACTTTCTGCAGGTAAATCCAGGCCAGCCTTTGAAACCCCCGGGGTCGGGATGACTCTGACCAAAGGGCTTCCCCAGGCCAGTGGGCACCAGGGATTCGAAAGAGGCCACATAGGCAGCTGAGGCGGCGCAGAGCATCCCATCTCTCCCAGGACGCGGAGAACAGCGCGGCCAGAGGCAGCCATCTGCCGGGCCTCTGTCTCTGGGCAAATTTGCTGTGTGCCCACGGCCTAAGTGGGGCTCCGTGGAGGCTCCAGGCTCAGCCCTGGTTGAGCCTGGCCCCTTCCCAGGGCGGCTGCGGTTACGACCAGCAGAAACCTCCCCACATCCTCGCTGCCGCCTCGCCTTGATTGCCTGCCTGCCGAGACCACTTCTCAGAACGCTCCCACCTTAGACTCAGGCCACACAGCACAGGAAGGACCCCAGGGCCTGCCTCCTGACTGCAGGGCATGCAAGGCTAGATGTGGAAGGTACCTCCGGGGAAGCGGCCCGGAGTGCCCCGTGTTTCAGCCCCTGCACCCGGCGGTCTTGGTGCGCACCAAGGGAGTGGATGTGATGCTGAGCAGGCTCAGACCCCCAGCCCCGCAGATGGTGACGTGATCCCTGGGACCTGTGCACTGGACTTGGAGGCTCTGAGACACTGGCCTGCCAGCCTCTCCCTCAGTTTCGGAGTCACCCTTTGGGCATATTCGGTGTGACCTGTCCAGGTGTCCAACTACAAATGCCCTGTTTCCCGACGTCCTGCAGAGAACCCAGTTACCCTGAACACTAACAGTGGTGACCAAGCTCTCCCAGATGGAGGCCTCCTTCTGTTGTTTTAAGGATGCATATTTACACCCTTTGTTCTCAAAATACTTGCAGTGGTGTAAGGAGCGCTATTTCCATGCATTCTCTCAGCTGGACATGGAGCCAAATGTCTTTTTAGAAGTGCTGTCATTAGGGATGACCGCAGCGCTTGCCAAGGGTGGAAGCAGAGAAGAAAGGAGACTTCTGAGGGCACAGCCCCCCAGAACAAATAACAGCCCATGTCGGGAGGTGCACTTCTCAGACATGTCAGTGCAGGTGACATCAGCCACGTGCTGGGAGCAGGCTGCTCCAATCAGGACTCGAAAGGCACTCACAGAACAGGCTCAGGGTGAGATGACAACCTCTGCTCATGCAGACAGAGATGGAGTATTCATCTTCCACAAATGGACTGGACCTTCTTCATGACTCAGTACAGCTCTGGGACCAGTGACAGCCTCAGACTCTTCACACCTGCAGTGATGAGCGTTCATGTCTCCAAAAAGAAAAAATATTCACTGAGTGTCACTGGTCCTGAGGCTGCCCGAGGGGCTTCATGGAGGCGTTGGGCCAGGAGGGTCTCTCCAGGGCTTCCTGAAGCAGGAACAGCACAGATTCACAAGCCAACAAAGGCACCAGCTTGGGGCTGGCTCTTCCAAGTCCACACTGCAGGCCAAGCCTTCGGGCCCAGAGAGAAACCATCGGGTGGGTGTGGACCATGACCCAGAGCCAGGCTGCTTCCTAGGCCACCTGTGCAGGAGCCTGGACTTTATACAGGAGCGAACCCAGGCTCCACAACGGTGCTCTAGCTCTAAATGCGTTTCCAGGGCTACAAGGAATGTTTTATGGGGACCTCATTCTTCAGACACCTCCTGGATATCCCAATATTCAGTCTAATTAGGGTGTTACAATGATCCCAACCTTGGTAAGTTGGAGGCAAAGCACAAATCAAGGTCTGGGAAATGCCATTTTGGGCGACAATGCCACCAGATGGTGTCTTGATTGAATCCCTTTGGAATTTCAAATATGGAAGTGGCAAAGTTTCATTTCAGTTCAGGTGGATTCCATAGTTGGGAGTCATATTCTGGGACCTGAACTAATGCTAAACAAAGACTCAAAACTGAGAATTAATCAAAGCTGTTAACTGAACAAAACCATCTCTTTTTTCTTTTTTTTAAAGAAATGTACATAAGTCCACTTTGAACCTATTTTTAAAATATGCTGAATCCAATCAACCCCAAATATCAAAATGTCCCCCACACTGAGCTGAGCAAACTCGGTGCCTGTGGTGGGTGTCCTGGCAGGCACGCCTGCCTGAGAGCTGACTGGAAATCCCCCTGAGACAGGCGTCTCCTCCCACAGCACAAGGACAGGACTGTCAGGAGACCCGTGAGGCCCCACCGCGGGTCAGCTCAGAATTGATGGAGAGCTAAGCTTGTGCATACGCCGCACCTTCACCCGGCGTCCTCTGTACAAATCCTCAACAATCTTCCCTCCGACGTCAGTGACCCCTTGGGACGTTGTTGGTGCCGCACAGCTCCCGGGTGGGCAGAGTCAAGCTGCATGGCACGGGAGGCCGGACTCAGCTGACGGGCTGGGGCTGGAGCAGGGGGTGTCCTGCCACATTACTCCCAGGGCGATCTTCCGTGGATTTACGAGCAGCGCTTGGGCGCCGTCCCGGGACGGTCCCGGACATCCATCTCGCAGTGTTATGACAAGACAGCCTCACTCGGGCCGGCAGCTGCTCATCGAGCGTGACCCCCCGGGGCTGGACGCCCGGCCGTCCAGACCAGCCTCCCTCGGGGCCGCCCTCCTGGCTGGGGCGCAGCGGGGGCCAGGGGCGTCGCATGCGTCCACAGGCCACTGCCCGGGGTCACATCCTGCTGACCTCGCAGCCCGGGAGCCCTCTCTAACTGCCTTCCTCCTTCTGGGCCACATCCTTCGGGCCGGCCCTCGGTCACTCCTCCGGCCTCTGGGGCCCACAGCCCCGCACGGTCCCACCTGGCAGGCGGCCTCCAGCCTTCCTCCCGTCCCTCCCTCTCGCTCTACCCGGCCTTCTCCGGGGTCCCTGCTGCCCCCCAGGGAGGGGTTGGATCTTCTCACCCCGCCTGTCTGCAGCTTCAGGCCTTGGGGCACCTCTGTCTTCCCCCCTCCACCTGCTCACTGCACTGGTCCCACAGCGGCGTCCCAAGCCAAGTGGCCTCTCCGGCGGCCCGCCCAGCTCTCCAAGCTGGGGAACAAGCCTGACCCCCCAGCTGCCCGCCACCTGCCCAGCGACCTGTGGTGCTCCACGCAGGGTGGGTCAGGAGCAGAGGGACAGCAGGGGACGCATGCTGTCCCTGTCACTGGGGCGGCGGCCCCGGGAAGCCTGGCCTCACCCTCTGCGTCTGCGCAGACCAGCCTTAGTCCTTTCCTCACGGGGAAGGAAGGAACTGTAAGAAGTCACAGATGACTTGAGAAGTGGGAGCAGCCTTCCTTGGGGTGGGGAAGAGGCAGCTTGCTGGTCAGCTCCCCGGCTGTGGGATCCCTCACAGCCCACAGCCAGGGTGGCGTGCACGGGCAGGCGTCTGGGCTGCCTGGGCCCGGTTCAGCGCCCACACCGTGGGGACTCTGCCTGCAGCTGAACCCCCGCGGCCTCCGATGGCCCCTGTGGACGCTCAGAGAACCGGCGTGTAGTGAGGACAGCCAGCCAGGAAGGACTCACCAAATCCACACGCTGCCCCCAAACCCCAGCAGGGCGATGTCACTCTGAGTGGCCAGGGAGGGTCCTCCATTCCAAGGGGGCACCTGAGCAGAGGTGCAGATAACAGATGAACAGAGGCAGCTGTGGGGGTTCAGGGGGAGGCCCCCCAACTTTGAAGCAGGCTTGGGAGGAAAGAAAACCCTGGTCTAAAGCACACCTCTCTCACTATGGTGCTAAGTACAGTTTTACAAAAAGAGCGCTAGACTCAGGGTCCAGGGAGCCAGGCTCTGCCGCCAGCTTGGGCGAGAGACTGGGGGTCCTCTCTTGTGTCCTCACTTCGGGGAGGTGGCTGAGGGCACCTTCAAGCATCAAGACTGGGATGCCCCGTGCCTGCTGGGTGGGTGTCACCCTCCCTTGTCCAGAGAGAGGACGCTCAGGGCCTTCTGTCTGCCCGCCAGGTGGGGTCTGCAGGTCTGCTTCTGGGTCAGCAGACGGGATGGCCCATGGCAGGCGCCTTGGTGCCGGGAGGCTGGGGGTGTGCGGACAGGGCCCGCCCCGGAACAGCACAGGGTGTGCCTGCCCACCCCCAGGAGGGTGGCAACACCAAGTGCTGGACAGGACCTGTGGCCGCAGCGACAGCGGACAGTGCAGCAGAGGGGCCAGCAGCCCACGTGGGAGCCGCTGCTGGAGGCCGCGGATGGCCACCCTGCGGGGAGTTGCCCCTGAGCCGGGGACAGGCGTGGGCACCTAGAAGGGGCACGGACAGCCTCGCTCCAGACCCTCCCTGAGGACAAGCATGGGCAGCGAGCTTGGCATACAGCATGCAGCCCCAGGGCTGATCGCCATAATGAGAGGGCGACTCTGATGGGGCAAAGGACAGGCGGGCACATCAGCGTCTCCCACGAGCCCGGGGTTCCCCAGCTCAGTGCTCCTCAGGGACACACCGCCCCAGGCCTTCCTCCGCAGCTCGTGGGGCTGAGGGCAAAGGGCACCCACGGGAGTGAGAGCACGTCACCCACAGCCTGCTCCGCCTGGAGCAGTCGCCTCTGATGACCAGCCTGCCAGGGCCTGCCAGCGACCCGGGATGAGCCAGGACCTCCCACTAGCTCAAAGGGACACAAACCCAAACCCGCCATGGCTCTCGACGGGTAAATCAAAATCAGTCCAGTATCCTTTGTTTAGAAAAGTCAAACAGCGGGAACCTTGCTAGTCCAGCACCTCCTGGGGACCTGGTTTAAGCTACTGCTTGTTATCAAAGCCTCCATAGCCATGAGCCTTCACAACACGGCTCAGACTGTGGAGCTGCCCCATCCTTCCTCCCAAAATTAAGGCAAAATGCTGCAGAGTCGCGGGGAAGGTCCGGTGACGGACACAGGCGGGGACGCAGGCAGAGAGCAGTGTTGACTCAGGGCCCCCACCATGGTTGGCGGTGCAGGTGGGGACAGAGCTGCTGTGAGCAGGCGTCCGTGGCCCGAGCCTCACGGGCGGGACTAGGTCAGTTCTAGTGCTGAATCAGTATTAAGTCACAAAGCTCTAAATACCTCTAAATACCTCCTAAACTTTTCTTTTTTACAAAGTGAATCCATTAAACAGGTTTAGAACTGAAGTTGGCTTTTGTCTAGATTTCTGTTGTTGGTTTGTGTTTGTTTTAGATCCAACATGTAATAAAAAGGATTCCTTGTTAGACTTACACAAATTACCTCACCAGAATTGAAAACTAGTGGGTTTTCGTTTTTTTGCCATTTCAGGTGCTGTCTCACGCCACTTTCCTGCAGCTCCTACAGCCCCTGTGTCTCTGACGTTCACTGTGGGTACTGGAATCCGTCTCATCTCACTCGGCGAGAAGGCCTTCGCTCAGCTCCCGGTTTACCTCGTTTGTAGTATCTTTATTCTGGTAACTCATTACTATTTATATCCTTGGTATTCGAGCCACACACATCTCAAAGAGCAACAAGGAAAAGATGGGAGTTCAGAACACAAGCTGCTTCTCTCTGCAGAAAGCGGGGTGCCAGCAGGCTACCTGGCCGGTCTCCCTGCTGTGGGGGCAGAGCGCTGCCTACAGGCTCTTCCTGTGAGTCAGGGTGAAAGGGCTCTGGCAGGTGTTTTTACTGTCGAGCTAACAGTGAAATAAGAGCCTTTGATACGAGAAAACACCGAAGGACCGACGCTTGTCATTGCAAAAAGACCGAGTGACACCTTCCCCGGCTCCAAACGGGAGGGCTGTCCTCTAACTCTCCCACGTCCTCTCTGCTCCACCGGCGCCAAGGCTGTGCCATCCACGTTCCCGGCAGCGTGTCCAGCGGGCCCCGTGAGGTCACTCTGAGGAACGCGGAGCCAGACAGCAGAGCCTGTGAGGGCTGAGCCCTGAGCAGCGCTTTACACACCTGGGCCCATCTCTGCTCCACGAGCAGCTCTCCGAGCAGGGCTGGCCTGGCCCGCGGTCCCTGCAGAGCAGCCTGGCAGCTCAGGCAGCGTCTGCACAGCAGCTCCGCCTGCTCCCACAGAACCTTTTAAAAAGTGCTAGTTGCAAACTTTTAAGAACTGGAGTATTTTCACCGACTCGATGGACGTGAGTTTGAGCAAACTCCAGGAGACGGGGAAGGACAGGGAGGCCTGGTGTGCTGCAGTCCATGGGGTCACAGAGAGCCGGACACGACTGAGTGCCTGAACAACAGGGGCCTCAGGTCTGCTTTCCTAACGTTTGGTGCCTGCGTTTCTTCACAGCAACAAGCGGGTGGTGAGGGACATTCCCCAAGGCCCCGTGGCAAAATGTCACCCTGTCCAGCGGCATGGCGCCGGCTCACACGCATGAGCTGTTGGCCAGGGACCAGGGCCAGACTCGAGCCTTCGGAACGAGAAGCCCTAAAGGACAAGCCTTTGCGCTGCTTAAGGCCACACTCCATCCACCTGGGCCAGCCAGAGTGAAGAGTCTCTGTGGACAAGAGCCGACTGAGGACTACGCCTCCCGCCCCACAGTGGACGCGCTCCTGCTCCCCTGGGCCTGCTTCCATCAGGGTGAGTCACGGGCACAGACCTGCAGGCACCCCTCCCGACAGCCAGTGACCCTGGCCAGCTGGGCGGGGTCTCCACGAGGGAAAGGAATGGTCAAAGCCCCTCTCTGGAAAGTAAATGCTCCTGTCTCTTATACACATCTCGGGCANAGGGCCTGCCAGCGACCCGGGATGAGCCAGGACCTCCCACTAGCTCAAAGGGACACAAACCCAAACCCGCCATGGCTCTCGACGGGTAAATCAAAATCAGTCCAGTATCCTTTGTTTAGAAAAGTCAAACAGCGGGAACCTTGCTAGTCCAGCACCTCCTGGGGACCTGGTTTAAGCTACTGCTTGTTATCAAAGCCTCCATAGCCATGAGCCTTCACAACACGGCTCAGACTGTGGAGCTGCCCCATCCTTCCTCCCAAAATTAAGGCAAAATGCTGCAGAGTCGCGGGGAAGGTCCGGTGACGGACACAGGCGGGGACGCAGGCAGAGAGCAGTGTTGACTCAGGGCCCCCACCATGGTTGGCGGTGCAGGTGGGGACAGAGCTGCTGTGAGCAGGCGTCCGTGGCCCGAGCCTCACGGGCGGGACTAGGTCAGTTCTAGTGCTGAATCAGTATTAAGTCACAAAGCTCTAAATACCTCTAAATACCTCCTAAACTTTTCTTTTTTACAAAGTGAATCCATTAAACAGGTTTAGAACTGAAGTTGGCTTTTGTCTAGATTTCTGTTGTTGGTTTGTGTTTGTTTTAGATCCAACATGTAATAAAAAGGATTCCTTGTTAGACTTACACAAATTACCTCACCAGAATTGAAAACTAGTGGGTTTTCGTTTTTTTGCCATTTCAGGTGCTGTCTCACGCCACTTTCCTGCAGCTCCTACAGCCCCTGTGTCTCTGACGTTCACTGTGGGTACTGGAATCCGTCTCATCTCACTCGGCGAGAAGGCCTTCGCTCAGCTCCCGGTTTACCTCGTTTGTAGTATCTTTATTCTGGTAACTCATTACTATTTATATCCTTGGTATTCGAGCCACACACATCTCAAAGAGCAACAAGGAAAAGATGGGAGTTCAGAACACAAGCTGCTTCTCTCTGCAGAAAGCGGGGTGCCAGCAGGCTACCTGGCCGGTCTCCCTGCTGTGGGGGCAGAGCGCTGCCTACAGGCTCTTCCTGTGAGTCAGGGTGAAAGGGCTCTGGCAGGTGTTTTTACTGTCGAGCTAACAGTGAAATAAGAGCCTTTGATATGAGAAAACACCGAAGGACCGACGCTTGTCATTGCAAAAAGACCGAGTGACACCTTCCCCGGCTCCAAACGGGAGGGCTGTCCTCTAACTCTCCCACGTCCTCTCTGCTCCACCGGCGCCAAGGCTGTGCCATCCACGTTCCCGGCAGCGTGTCCAGCGGGCCCCGTGAGGTCACTCTGAGGAACGCGGAGCCAGACAGCAGAGCCTGTGAGGGCTGAGCCCTGAGCAGCGCTTTACACACCTGGGCCCATCTCTGCTCCACGAGCAGCTCTCCGAGCAGGGCTGGCCTGGCCCGCGGTCCCTGCAGAGCAGCCTGGCAGCTCAGGCAGCGTCTGCACAGCAGCTCCGCCTGCTCCCACAGAACCTTTTAAAAAGTGCTAGTTGCAAACTTTTAAGAACTGGAGTATTTTCACCGACTCGATGGACGTGAGTTTGAGCAAACTCCAGGAGACGGGGAAGGACAGGGAGGCCTGGTGTGCTGCAGTCCATGGGGTCACAGAGAGCCGGACACGACTGAGTGCCTGAACAACAGGGGCCTCAGGTCTGCTTTCCTAACGTTTGGTGCCTGCGTTTCTTCACAGCAACAAGCGGGTGGTGAGGGACATTCCCCAAGGCCCCGTGGCAAAATGTCACCCTGTCCAGCGGCATGGCGCCGGCTCACACGCATGAGCTGTTGGCCAGGGACCAGGGCCAGACTCGAGCCTTCGGAACGAGAAGCCCTAAAGGACAAGCCTTTGCGCTGCTTAAGGCCACACTCCGTCCACCTGGGCCAGCCAGAGTGAAGAGTCTCTGTGGACAAGAGCCGACTGAGGACTACGCCTCCCGCCCCACAGTGGACGCGCTCCTGCTCCCCTGGGCCTGCTTCCATCAGGGTGAGTCACGGGCACAGACCTGCAGGCACCCCTCCCGACAGCCAGTGACCCTGGCCAGCTGGGCGGGGTCTCCACGAGGGAAAGGAATGGTCAAAGCCCCTCTCTGGAAAGTAAATGCTCCCTGCCACCTGCTGGGTCGGCTTCCTCTTGTTTGCAAAATGCTTTTGGTCAGCATGGGAGATGAAGAGTATTAAGGAGGAGACAGGAGGCCGCTGTTTTGGTGTTCCCCAAGCAGAGGGGACAGCGAGGGGCGGGAGGGGCTGCCCCGGGTGACTGCGAGGTGGGCTGGGGCAGAGGCTTTATTCGTGGTGGTAAACTGACTCCAATTCAGTCTGCCCCGTGTCAGGGGTCGCGTCCTCCCTGGTTCCCGCGTCAGGAGTGCCTGCTGTATAAGGCCCGTGGCAAGGGCCTGCCAGCAGTGAGGGCTGCCCTCTGAATGCTGGCCGGTGCCACGCGTGAAGAAGGGGTTCTGTTCACAGCTGTCCCCGGTCAGTGCCAGGGAGTGGATGCCATCTGTGAGCAGCCTCAGAGCCCAGCAACCTGATGGTCTGGTGACGACCCTCGGGGGCAAAGGCCGAGGGTCACCCCTACAGATGCGGTGGACAGAACCTGCCCACGCTTTCCATGAGGGAGGCCTGCACCAAGTGCTGTGCTGGCCGGACTTGCTCCCTGCCTGACTAGATGCTTCCAGGGTTTCGGCATGTCTCCTATCAGTGTTTAGCTCCCCTAAGTCTCTTAATTTTCACCGAAAGGACAGCCCTCAGTGGCTGTGGCAGCTGTCTTGTCCTGAGGCTGACCTGACGGGCAAAACCCAGCCTCACGGATCCTAGTAGCTGGCTAGCGGTCACATGGGGCTTTTACAGGACAACTCTTGAGTTCATGTGTGAGCCACCTGTTTTGTCTTCCTCTGGAGAGAGCTTGACCAGACCTTTTGGAAGACATGGCTCTCAGAACGCTGTGTGCACTGCAGAACCACAGATCTCAAAGGCTGCAAGGAGCCCTTGGGCCAGAGTCCTTGTCTTTTCAGCTGAGGAAGGGGCCCAGGAGAGCTATTTTAGAACCGGTTTAGAACCCCTCTGGCTGCAGACCACCTGTGAATACCTGAAATGTGTGGTCCAAATTGTGATGCATTCTAAGTGTGAAATGCATAGTGGGTTTCCAAGACAATATACAAAAAAAGCAAAATCTCTCATCAATATTTTACATTGATTACAAGTTGAAAAAACAGTGATTTGGATATATTTGGATAAATAAAACCATTGTCAAAGTCCTAAGTTTCTTTTTGCTTATTTTAACATGGCCACTAGAAAACTCAAGCTGCCCATAAGGCTTGCATCCTGCTTCTACTGGGAAGTACTGGTCTAGAACAACACCACACCTGGGACTTCCCATTTGCGGCCTCTGCAGGGCACCAGACTCTTAACACATGGCTGTACTTTGATGTTAATTTTTTTTCTTGAATAGACTAAGATGATAACACAGAATAGAGAAAAAGAAGAAAGCTGAAGGACAAGAGGTTTTTGCCACTGTTTATGATCTGGGTGTTATCCCAGAACCTTCAGAGTTTACAAACAGGAGATGGTACCCAGGGCGGGGAGCTCATCATCCCAGCTTTGCTTCTGGGAGAAACAGTCAGTAAGCTCACTGTCTGTTCTTCAAGAAAGCGAAAGTCTCAATTTCCTGTTTAATTTCTGATAAATTCCCACTGTTCTTAACTGGATCTAAATCATCTGTGATGTAACTAAGGATTTAAAATGCAAGAAATCAGATACATAGTCATTCCATGGGAAAAGGAGTTGCCTTTGCAAAGCGTAACAACTGTCATAAATTATTGTAATAACTGTTGCTATTGTCTCAAACCACAGAAACTATTACGTTAAAAGGTTTACGTGAAGGACCGTCTTCCCCTCTGCCCTTCCCAACATACATACCCCACTGCCCATTACCCACAATGCTACAGGATTTTTGCCAGCAGTTCATTAAAAAACAGTGGAAACAGACTTAAAAAGAAAAAAAAAAGACGCAAGTGACTGTAAACACCAGTTTTCTGAGTGAGGTGCAAGCTACTTGCAAGTCCGCCTGTCCATCCCAGGGAAGGTCTCACCAAGCATCTATCTGCCTTACCTTTGTGTTTTTCTGTTTGAGTCCTTAGAAGCTCTGCACATCTCGTTTCTTCCTCCTGAATTTCCAGATGAAATCGGCATTCTGGGTGAATACTGCTCACCTAGTCATGGTCAAAAGAAAGGGACAATTCCACTGTCATAGGAAAGGCAAGCAAAAACTCTACACAAAAGCCCCCAAACCTCACAGCTCTAAACTGTTTCCAAACTAACCCTCATTTAAAAGCAATGACCTTCACATTTCAGCATGGTTATTTTTAAAAAAAAGCTTCACTATTTACTTTGTAAAGGAATTAGTAAACAAATAAGAAACTTGATATAATTTTTTTTCTGGGCAGAAAAGCAAACTAGCTAACGTGATACATTATATGTTGTCAGTACTAATTTGGCAGCAATAAAGCTCTTTAATCCAATAATCTTTCAGTATTCGAGTCCTCCATTTCATAGCCCTTGATTTAATAAAAGTAAATACATGTTTACTCATCAGCCCATTCTTAATGGCTGCACACAACCCCAGACGCCAGCGTGCTTCATCTAAGGCCAGCCTCCGCATTCACTGGAAAGCCCTAATAGAATAACTTTATTTTTAGAGGCTGCAGGTCACATTCAAAACTGAACTTTGGAATCTGGTATGAACGAACTTTTCAAAAAGATGAGGGGTGAGCAGGGAGAGGCCTGGGGCAGAGTCACAGCACCGAGGCAGTGGGGGACTTCTCGTCAGACTTCATTATGGGAACCAAAGATATGATTAACACTGCATGTCAATGTGTGCAAAAGACAAAGCTGAATACCGCTTGAGTCTTAGAAGGTAATATTCTCTGGTCTTTACTTTCACAAAGGTCCAGCATTCTCTTTTTTTTTTACCATCTCCAACCCCTGATAAGTACTCACAAGGTAGGCTGGAGCTGTGTCGCCCACTCTCATGTCTGAACAAAACTTTTGTTTTACTGAAGAGAATCACACTCTTGCATATATTATGGCCACCTATATTTAATTGGGCTTCCCTGGTGGCTGAGGAGTAAAGAATCTGCCTGCAGTGCAGGAGACAGGCTTGGTCTCTGGGTTGGGAAGATCCTCTGGAGGAGGGCATGGCAACCCACTCCAGTATTCTTGCGTGGAGAATCCCCATGGACAGAGGAGCCTGGCAGGCTACAGTCCACAGGGCCGCAGAGAGTCAGACACGCCTGAAGCGACTTAGCACACTGGCTCACATGTTTAGTTATCCTACCACTGAAATAAGTCAATAGAATTCTAACCAGAAATAACATTTCCCAACAGTCTTAAGGGGCTTCCCAGGTGGCTGAGTGGTAAAGAATCTGCCTGCCAAGGTAGGAGATGCAGGAGACTTGGGGTCCATCCCTGGGTTTGGAAGAGCCCCTGAAGGAGGAAGTGGCAACCCACTCCCATCCCAGGTCTCCAAGAATGCCTGGGAAATCCCACAGACAGAGGAGCCTGGTGGTCTAGAGTCCACAGGGCCACAAAGAGTGGGACACAACTGAGCATGTACGCAACAGTGTCAAGAGTAGAAACTTAATGCTGAATGCTTTTGCCACATTTACCCTCATTTTGGGCTTCCCTGGTGGCTCAGAGGGTAAAGCGTCTGCCTGCAATGCAGGAGACCTGGGTTTGATCCCTGGGTCAGGAAGATCCCCTGGAGAAGGAAATGGCAACCCACTCCAGTACTCTTGCCTGGAAAACCCCGTGGACAGAGAAGCCTGGTAGACTATAGTCCATGGAATCGCAAAGAGTCGGACACGACTTAGCGATTTCACCCTCACTTAAAAAAAACAAGATGTGGAGCTTGGTCTTTTTTTTCTCCCATGGCTCATCACGGAGCACCGACCACTGTACAAGCTCCTGGTTTCAACCAGGTTGTATTTTTCATACGTTAACAAGTCAATACCTCAAATGTCAGAATTAGGAAAATTGTATTGACTTAAAAAATGGATTTTTGATAAGGTACTAAAAGACATCATAATACCAGGCATTCTTGGAATATGCACAGTGATGCCTTATTTTGGGATACCCTAGAAGTTAAAGCAGCGTTAAGCGTAACAATTCCTGCAGCTCTTTCACGCGCTGAAATTATCCGGCGGGCTCTCATCCCCACAGCATTCCTCTGAGGGAGGAAGGCATCGTTCGCCTTCACTCTGAGGACGGGTTGGCCCCTCTGAGGGGTGTGCTAGGTGCAGACGGGAAACACCCTCAGCACTGACGAATTTCCCTAAATAGCTCCATCCCTGGCTTGGCAACCTTAAGAGGGGGTATGAGTCAATAGAGACGGTGATCTGGCCGCGGTGTGAAGTGCGAACGCGCGCACACCCAAACTGGCTCCAGGCTGCGGGAGGGAAGCAGGCTTACGGTTTAAGTGTCTTCTCATAAGAGGAAGAATTAAATAGTCTATAAATGCATTCATTCAACAAACTTCCACCCAGCATATGACCTCCTCCTCCTCCGGTGCTCTTAAGTAATGGTAACAAATCAAAGCAGGCTATTTCCAAAGGAAACTTTGTTTAGCCACACCACGTCTCCCTGACACACACTAAAACAAACAAAAAGCTTAACCGGTACTAGCAGGTGGAAAGGGAAGCATTTAATGATAAGGCAAACTCCAACTTCCCTCTGAAAGGAGAAGCCTGCGCAGGTGACCGCAGCCCAGTCCCCAACTCCAGAGGCGGCGCCAGGGCCCCGGACCCGCTCCGCTCCGAAGGGCGTCGAGCAAAGCTCTGGGTTCCGGTCCCAGCAAACCCGGGACCGCCGAGCAGACCCAGCGAACGCACCTTCCCAGCCGGGTCCTAACACCGGGCCAGGCTGGGGTTTCAGTTCTTCGCGCTCTGCGGGGGGATCCAGAGTCCCCGGCAGGCCTGTGCCTTCCAGCGAGCTCGGAGGGCGGGTGGAACCCCCGGGACCAGTCCCGATCCCCGCATCCCGGGA
>SJYV01025701.1:97330-133719 GCA_006410875.1 Neotragus pygmaeus | reverse complement strand
CTGTTTGAGTTTCCTGAGACATACAGCAAAGTCCCTTTGGCTATCTATTTTACATATGGTAATTAAGTTTCCACGTTACTCTTTCCATACATCTCACCTTGTCCTCCCCTCTCCCCATGTCCATAAGTATATTCTCTATGTCTATTTCTCCATTGTTGCCCTGGAAATAAATTCTTCAGTACCATTTTTCTAGATTCTGTATATATGCATTAGACTACAGTATTTATCTTTCTCTTTCTGACTCACTTCACTCTGCACAATAGGTTCTAGGTCATCCACCTCATTAGAACTGATTCAAATGTGTTGCTTTTTATGGCTGAGTAGTATTCCGTTGTGTATATGTACCACAGCTTCTTTATCCATTCATCTGTTGATGTTCTAGCTATGCTAGATGCTTCCATGTTCCAGCTGTTGTAAATAGTGCTGCAGTGAACAGTGGGATACATGTGTCTCTTTCCATTTTGGTTTCCTCAGGGTATATGCCTAGGAGTGGGATTGCTGGGTCATATGGTGGTTTTATTCCTAGTTTTTAAAGGAATCTCCATACCGTCTTCCATAGTGGCTGTATCAGTTTACATTCCCATCAACAGTGCAAGAGCGTTCCCTTTTCTCCACACCCTCTCCAGCATTTATCGTGTGTGGACTTTTTGAGGAAGGCCATTCTGACTGCTGTGAAGTGATATCTCATTGTAATTTTGATTTGCATTTCTCTAATAATGAGTGATGTTGAGCATCTTTGCATGTGTTTGTTAGCCATCTGTATGTTTTCTTTGGAGAAATGTATGTTTAGGTCTTTTCCCCAGTTTTTGATTGGGTTGTTTGTTTTTCTGGTACTGAGTTGTATGAGCTGCTTGTATATTTTGGAAATTAATCCTCTGTCAGTTGTTTCATCTGCTGTTATTTTCTCCCATTCTGAGGGTTGTCTTTCCACCTTGTTTATAATTTCCCTTGCTGTGCAGAAGCTTTTACGTTTAATCAGACCCCACTTGTTTGCTTTTGTTTTTATTTCCGTTACCGTGGGAGGCGGGTCACAGAGGATCTCGCTTTGATTTATGTCACCGAGTGTTCTGCCTATGTTTTCCTTTAAGAGTCTTATAGTTTCTGGTCTTACATTTAGGGCTTTAAGCCACTTTGAATTTATCTTTGTAAATGGTGTTAGGAAGTGTTCTAATTTTGTTCTTTTACATGTAGCTATCCAGTTTTCCTAGCACTATTTATTGAAGAGGCTGTCTTTGCCCCATTGTATATTCTTGCTTCCTTTGTCAAAAATAAGGTACCCATAGGTGCATGGGCTTATTTCTGGGTTTTCTATCTTGTTCCATTGGTCTGTATATTTGATGACTGTAGCTCTGTGGTATAACCTGAAGTCAGGAGGGTTGATTCCCCTAGCTCCATTCTTCTTTTCTCATAGCTTTGGCTATTTGGGGTCTTTTGTGTTTCCATAAGAACTGTGAAATTTATTGCTCTAGTTCTGTGAAAAAATGCCACTGGTAATTTGATAGGGATCACATTAAATCTGTAGATTGCACTTGGTGGCATAGTAATTTTCACAGTATTGATTCTTCCTACCCAGAAATATGGACTATCTCTCCATCTGTTTATGTCTTGATTCCTTTCATAACAGACATATAAGGAGAAATTGATAGTAACACAATGATAGTAGGAGACTCTAACATGCCACTCACACCAATGGACAGATCAGCAAGATGGAAAATTAGTAAGGAAACACATGTCTTAAATGATACATTAGATGAGACAGATCTCATTGATATCTTCAGGACACTCCATCCAAATGCAGAAGAATACACCATCTTCTCAAGTGCACAAGGAACATTCTCCAGTATAGAACACATCTTGGGTCACAAATCAAACCTATTCACAAATTTAAGAAAATTGAAATCATATCAGGCATCTTCTCTGACCACAATGCAATGAGACTAGATATCGATTACAAGAAAAAATGTAAGAAACAGAAACACATGGAGACCAAACAAACTGTTTCTAAATAACCAAGGGGTTACTGAAGAAATCAAAAGGAAAGTAAAAACATTTCTAGAAACAAATGACAATGAAAACATGACAACTCAAATCCTGTGGGATGCAGCGAAAGCAGTCCTAAGAGGGAAGCTTATGGCAATACTCTCCTATCCCAAGAAAGAATGAAACCTGGAATAGACAGCCTAACTTTACTCCTAAAATGACTGGAAAAAGAGAACAAACCCCCCCCAAAATTAGTAGAGGGAAAGAAATCATAAAGATCCAAGCAGAAATTAATGAAAAAGAAAGGAAAGAAACAATAGTAGAGATCAATAAAACTAAAAGCTGATTCTTCAAGAAGATAAACAAAATTGACAAAGCTTTAGCCAGACTCATCAAGAATATAAGAGGGAAGAATCAAATCAACAAAATTAGAAATGAAAAAGGAGAGGTTTCCACAGACAATGCAGAAACATAAGGATTATAAGAGACTGTCATGAACAGCTATATGGCAATAAAATGGATAACCTGGAAGAAATGGACAGAGTCTTAGAAAAGCTCAATCTTCCAAGACTGAACCAGGAGGAAATAGAAATTATGAACAACCCAGTTACAAGCACTGAAATGGAAGCTGTGATCAAAAATCTCCCCCCAAATCAAAAGCCCAGTACCAGATGACTTCACAGGAGAATTCCATCAAACATTTAGAGAAGAGCTAATGCCTATCCTTCTAAAACTCTTTCAAAAAACTGCAAAGGAACACTTCCAAACACATTCTATAAGGCCACCATCACCCTGATATCAAAACCAGACAAAGATAACACACACAAAAAGAAAACGACAGGCCAATATCACTGATGAACATAGATGTAAAAATCCTCAACAAAACATTAGCAAACAGAATTCAGCAATACATCAAAAGCTCATGCACCATGATCAAGTTGGGTTTATTCCAGGGATGCAAGGATTCTTCAATATACACAAATCAATCAATGTGATACACCATATTAACAAACTGAAAGATAAAAAGCATACGATAATAGAAGCAGAAAAAGCCTTTGACAAAATTCAGCACCCATTTATGATTAAAACTCTTCCAAAAAATGGGCATAGAAGAAACCTGCCTCAACATAGTAAAAGCCATATATGATAAGCTACAGCAAACATTATTCTCAGTGGTGAAAAACTGAAAGCATTCTCCCTAAGATCAGGAGCAAGACAAGGGTGTCCACTTTCACCACTGTTGTTCAACATAGTTCTGGAAGTCCTAGCTACAGCAATCAGAGAAGAAAAAGAAATAAAAGGAATCCAGATCAGAAAAGAAGTAAAGTTCTCACTGTTTGCAGATGATAGTACACAGATACTGTACACAGAAAATCCTAAAGATAGTATCAGAAAATTACTAGAACTAATCAGTGACTTTAGCAAAGTTCCAGGATACAAAATGAACACACAGAAAGCACTTGCATTTCTATATACTAACAATAAAAATCAGAAAGAGGAATTAAGGAATCAATCCCATTCACCATTGCAACAAAAAGAATTAAATATCTAGGAATAAACTCACCTAAGGAGACAAACTGTACACAGAAGATTTTTGCTCTGATTTATATATTTTTTTCTTGTGCTTATTTTGGATTTAATTTGTCTTCCTTTTTCCAGTTTCTTAAGGTGGAAGCTTGGGTGACTGGTTTTAGATCTTTCTTCTTTTCTAATGTATGCATTCAATGCTATAAATTTCCATTAATCACCATTTCCCTTGTATCTTGAAAATTTGTTTAGTTGGATTTTATGTTCATTTAGGTCAAAATATTTTTAAATTTCTCACAAGACTTCTGTTAGATCCACAAATTATTTAGAAGTATGTTGTCTAACCTCCCAGGATTTGGGGGTTTTCCAACTATCTTTTAGTTACAGATTCCTAGTTTACTTTCACTGAGAGTTGAGAGCACACATTGTATGGTTTCTGTTATTTTAAATTTGTTAAAGTGTGTTTTATGGCCCAGAATGTGACCTGTCTTGGTGAATGTTCCTGGTGAGGCTGAGAAGAATCCTGCTGTTGTTGAACGGCACAGTCTATAAATGTCAATTAGACCCAGCTGATGGAGGCTGCTATTCAGTTCAGCTGTCTCCACTAGCTGCCTGCTGGGTAGATCTGCCAGCTGCTCACCGAGGAGTGTTGAGTCCAACAGAAGTGGCAGACACAGCCTGTTTCTCCTTGCAGGTCTGTGAGCTTCTGCCTGATGCATTTCGGGGCTTTGCTGCTTTGCACATACACATGCATGACTGTTATCTAGGTTTGAGAATGTGCCATGATCATGCAGTGATCATGCATAATGATCATGCAGTGCCCCTCTTTATTCTTGATAATTTTCCATGTTGTAAAGTCTGCATTGTCTGAAATTAACTACTCAAACTTTCTTTTGATTCCTGTTAGAGTGACATATATTTCTTCTTTCCTTCACCTTTAATCTAGCTGTGTCTTTATTTAAGGTAAATTTTTTGGTAGACAGCATATAGCTAGGCCTTGTTTCTAATCAACTCTTACAGTCTTTGCCTTATAACTGGTGTATATGAAGATCATTGATATTTAAAGTGGTTACTGATATAATTGCATTAATCTACCATTTTTGTTACTGTTTTCTAGTCATTGCCCCTTATAGGTATTTTTTTCTTATTTGTTTGTTTTTTCATCTTCCATGCTCGTCTTTCTTCTCTGGTTTTAGTTTACCTTTTTATGTGATTTAATTTTATCATCTCTAAGCATATTAATTGTATTTCTTTAAAATGACTTTTTTTAGTGGTATCCCTTAAGTTTGTAATATACATTTAAGACCAATTCATATCCACTTTCAAAGGACACCTCCCTGCAAAGAGTAACCACAAGACAGGCAGAACACAAGGAAAAAGAAAGCCCTGAAGCCCAGAGCTTGCATCCCAACTGAAGACTGGCACTCCTGGGGTCCCTTCTGCTCAGGCCTTGGCATCTGCATCTGTAAAATGGGAAAGCTGGCAGAGACAGTCTCTCAAACCTGACTCTGTTTCCAACACTTTGAAATTTTAACAAGTCTTTAGGGGAATATGTAGAAGTATAAAAGTGTCCTTTTGAGTAAGTTTTATTTTGTAAAGTTAAAAAAAAATAACAAAAACAACACTAAACCACTAGTAACATAAGTATCTTATAACAGTACCCCCAATAAATTCTAATGTTCTTTATGTCATTCAATTTATTCATCCATCAGCTATAAAAAATGTACCATTCTTTTACTGTTTTGAGCAAAGTGTTATGTGTTGGATCAATTAGAAATAAAATTTAAAAAATTTATTTTACCTTCAGTTATACCTTCTTTAACACTCTTCTTTATGGAGATTCAGATTTATAACCCATGGCAATTTCTTTTTTTCTGAAGAATTTAACATTTCTTGCAAGGCAGAACTATTTGCAGCAAACGCCCTCAGTTTTGCTTGTCTGAGAAAGCCTTGGATATTGGAGGCTAAAATTTCCCGTGTTCGTGGTTTTTCCTCCTCTGTTGTCTCTGGCTTTCTCTAGAGATGACTTCTTTTTCTGTTTAAAGCTTTGAGGTGTGCAGGTCTAGTTGTGACCAGGAGCCCTACTGATGTGGCAGAGGGGCGTGTGGGGAGGGGGTTTTATAACCTGTGAGAGGCCTCAGCCTTGAGGCCTGTGTCCTTGGCCTGAACTTGCCAAGTGCTTCCCATTTTTTTCTTCCCCTTAAGCAGATGGATGGCCTGGGGTGCTGGAGTTGAGGATTTCCCTGCCCCCAGTAGGTCAGGCTATTGTCAATCAGCTCCCCCAGAGGGAGGCCTCGATAGGAACAGAGCACTCTGGAGTGTTTCAGTTCAGTTCAGTTCAGTCGCTCAGTCGTGTCCAACTCTTTGTGACTCCATGAACCGCAGCACACCAGGCCTCCCTGTCCATCACCAACTCCCAGAGTCTACCCAAACCCATGTCCATCAGGTCGGNTGCTTACAGCTCTCTGCTCCACAGGCAGGGGTCACATTTTCTTTCCTTTGAATAATAATATAAAAAATGTTTCTTTTAATTTCCCCGTTTTCCTTACAGTTCTGTTTATGAAATGTTCTTTTGAAAATGCAATTTTAATGCCATCTTCTTAGAATTTAATTCCTAAGAAGATAGAAAAATAAAGTGCTACATCTCCGATTGGAGACCAACACTCGGGACTCAGGAGACGGGTGTGGTGAAGTGGAGCAACGGAACTGGGGAGCCCTGCTGGCTCTTCCTCAGGTGTTCACCCAGAGCAGTGTCCCTCAGCGCCAAGAGCTGCCTTCTCTCTTCTCCTAGCTTCTCCAGCAAAATACACATTTTTGTTGCCTTCCCACTCAAACACTGCTCAGTCCAAATAGAAGTAGTGTATTCCCACAACTCTCTGGAGCCATTTCCCATACTGGGATTCCTTCCTCACTGTCCCTTCCTTAGTAATACTCAAGACCACCCCATTATGAACAAGCCCACCTGGCAGTCACTTCTGCTCTTGTGCACCCTATGCATCCCAGCACTTATAGCCCAGAGAAGTGACCCATTAAGCCAGCTCTGAATGAGCTCAGTAAAGCTCCATGCAGTAATAAATAATTTAGCAGTAAATTTAGAAACCAATGAAATTGTGACTTATTTTTGAAGTTAGAGTTCGTGACACAGTTATAAGATGGCAGAATAGAATTACGTGTGCTCATCTTCTGCAAGAACTCCAAAACCGTAGCTAGCTGCTGAACAGTCACTGACAGGAGAATGTTGGATTCCACCAAAAAAAGGTATTCCACACCCAAGGGCAGAGGAGAAGCCCCAACAAGACAGTAGGAGGGGCAAAATTGCATTTAGAATCAAACCCCATACCCACCAGAGATGCTTAGAGGACTCAGGTAAAACCTTGCGCACACCAGGACCCAGAGACCCCACAGGAGGCTATGCCAGACCTGCCTTTGAGTGTTTGAGGCACGGATCAGCTGTGGCCTGCTGCAGGGACAGGGGCTCTGGCTGCAGCAGACCTGGGACCCGTGCCATGTGGCATAAACCCTCTTGGAGAAGGTGGTCATTAGCTCCACCATAGCACAACCAAGCAGACAACCCACAAACTGGAGAACAATGATACCAAAGAAGTTCTCACACTGTTGCAAACTTCTAGGGCCCACAACAGATTCCCTAACCTGGGGATCGACAGGGGGGCTTAGACTCCCTGGGGAATTTGACTTTGATGGTCAGTGGGATTTGATTACAGAGTTTCCATAAGACTGGGGAAACAGACTCTTGGAGGGTACAAACAAAACCATGTGTGCACCAGGAGAAACGAGCTGTGACCCCACAAGAGACGAGCCAGACTTGCCTGTGAGTGTCTGGGAGTCCTTGGCAGAGGCATGGGTCAACAGCGGCCTGCCTGGGGACAGGGGCACTGATGACAGCAGTCCTGGGAGCCTCGGGGCATGCTGGCATGAGTCCTTATGCCATCACCACCATTACCCCCACCGTAGCTTGGCCCGAGGCCAAACTACAGGGAGGGGAGACAGCCCCACCCTTCAACAGAAAATTGGGTTAAAGATTTACTAAGCATGGCCCACCTACAGAGCAAGACCCAGATTCCCCTACAGCCAGTCCCTCCCATCAGGAAGTTTCCACAAGCCTCTTTTTCTTATCCATCAGAGGGCAGACAGAATGAAAAACACAGTCACAGAAAACTAACCAAACTGATCCCGTGGATCACAGCCTTGTCTAACTCAATGAAACTATGAGCCAGGCCATGTAGGGCCACCCAAGGTGGACGGGTCATGGTGGAGAGTTCTACCAAATCGTGGTCCACTGTAGAAGGGAATGGCAAACCACTTCAGTACTCCTGCCTGGAGAACCCCATGAACAGTATGAAAAGACAAGAAGATATGACGCTGAAAGATGAACTCCCCAGGTCAGTAGGCGCCAATATGCTATTGGAGAAGACCAGAGAAATAGTTCCAGAAAGAATGAAGAGAGAGTCAAAGAGAAAACAATCCCCAGTCATGGACGTGACTGGTGATAGAAGTAAAGTCCAATGCTGTAAAGAGCAATATTGCATAGGAACCTGGGATGTTAGGTCCATGAATCAAGGTAAATTGGAAGTAGTCAAACAGGAGATGGCAAGAGTGAACACTGACATTTTAGGAATCAGTGAACTAAAATGGACCAGAACGGCTGAATTTAAATCAGATGACCATTATATTTACTACTGTGGGCAAAAATCCCTTAGAAGAAATAGTCAACAAAAGAGTCCAAAATGCAGTACTTCTGTGCATTCTCAAAAACAACAGAATGATCTCTGTTTGTTTCCGGGGCAAACCATTCAATATCACAGTAATCCAAGTCTATGCCCAACCAACCACTAATGCAGAAAAGGCTGAAGTTGAATGGTTCTATGAAGACCCACAACACCTTCTAGAACTAACACTGAAAAAAGATGTCCTCTTCATCATAGGGGACTGAAATGAAAAAGTAAGAAGATGAGATACCTGGAGTAACAAGCAAGTTTGGCCTTGAGGTACAAAATGAAGCAGGGAAACAGAATTGGCTAACAGAATTTTGCCAAGAGAATGTACTGGTCATAGCAAACACCCTCTTCCAACATCATAAGAGCAATTCTACACATGGACACCACCAGATGGTCAATATTGAAATCAAATTGATTATATTATTTGCAGCCAAAGATGGAGAAGCTTTAGATAGTCAGCGAAAACAAGACTGGGAGCTGACTGTGGCTCAGATCTTGAACTCCTTGTTGCAAAATTCAGACTTAAATTGAAGAAAGTAGGGAAAACCACTAGACCATTCAGGTATGACCTAAATCAAATCCCTTATGCTTATACAGTGGAAGTGACAACTAGATTCAAGGGATTAGATCTGATAAACAGAGTGCCTGAAGAACCATGAACAAAAGTTTATAACATTGTACAGGAGGCCATGATCAAAACCATCTCTGAGAAAAAGAAACACAAAAAGGCAAAATGGTTGCCTGAGGAGGCCTTAAAAATAGCTGAGAAATGAAGAGAAGCGAAAGACAAAGGAGAAAGGAAATACACAACCATCTGAATACAAAGTTCCAATGAATAGCAAGGAGAGATAAGACAGATTTCCTAACTGATCAATGCAAAAAAAAAAAAAGAGGAAAAGAACAGAATGGGAAAGACTAGGCATCTCTTCAATAAAATTAGAGACATAAACAGAACATTTCATACAAACATGAGCAAAATAAAGGAAAGAAATGGTCTGGACCTAACAGAAGCAGAAGAGGTGGCAAGAATACACGGAAGAGCTGCACAAAAAAGAGCTTCACGGCCCGGACAACCACGACGGTGTGACCACTCACCTGGAGCCACATGGCAGTGCGACCACTCACTTAGAGCCAGACAGCGGTGCGACCACTCACCTAGAGCCAGACGGCGGTGTGACCACTCACTTAGAGACAGAAGATGGTGCGATGGTGTGACCACTCACCTAGAGCCAGACAGCGGTGTGCCCACTCACCTAGAGCCAGACGGCGGTGCGACCACTCACCTGGAGCCAGACGGCAGTGCAACCACTCACCTGGAGCCAGACGGTGGTGTGACCACTCACCTGGAGCCAGACGGTGGTGTGACCACTCACCTAGAGCCAGACAATGGTGTGACCACTCACTTAGAGACAGACAATGGTGCGATGGTGTGATCACTCACCTAGAGCCAGACGGCAGTGTGACCACTCACCTAGAGCCAGATGATGGTATGACCACTCATCTAGAGCCAGACGGTGGTGTGACCACTCACCTGGAGCCAGACGGCGGTGCGACCACTCATCTAGAGCCAGACAATGGTGTGACCACTTACTTAGAGACAGACGATGGTGCGATGGTGTGGCCACTCACCTAGAGCCAGACAGCGGTGTGACCACTCACCTAGAGCCAGATGGTGGTGCGACCACTCACCTAGAGCCATACATCCTGGAATGTGAAGTCAAGTGGGCCTTAGGAAGCATCACTACAAACAAAGCTAGTGGAGGTGATGGAATTCCAGTTGAGCTGTTTCAAATCCAAAAAGATAATGCTGTGAAAGTGCTGCATTCAATATGCCAGCAAATTTGGAAAAGTCCGTTTTCTTTTGAATCCTCAAAAAAGGCAATGCCAAAGAATGTTCAAACTACTGCACAATTGCACTCATCTCACACACTAGCAAAATAATCCTGAAGATTCTCCAAGCTAGGTTACAAGAGTATGTGAACCGAGAACTTGCAGATGTTCAAGCTGGATTTAGAAAAGACAGAGGAGCAAAAGATCAAATTACCAATATCCACTGGATCATAGAAAAAGCGAGAGTGTCCCAGAAAAGCATTTACTTCTGCTTCACTGACTACACTAAAGCCTTTAACTGTGTGGATCACAACAAACTGTGGAAAATTCTTCAAGAGATGGGAATACAAGACTGCTTTATCTGCCTCCTGAGAAATCTGTAAGCAGGTCAAGAAGCAACAGTTAGAACTGGACATGGAAGAACAGAGTGGTTCCAAATTGGGAAAGGAGTATGTCAAGGCTGTATATTGTCACCTTACTTATTTAACTTATATGCAGAGTACATCATGAGAAATCCCAGACTGGATGAAGCACAAGCTGGAATCAAGATTGCTGGGAGAATTATCAATAACCTCAGATATGCAGATGACACCACCTTTATGGCAGAAAGCAAAGAGGAACTGACGAGCCACTTGACGAAAGTGAAAGACGAGAATGAAAATGCTGGCTTAAAAATCAACATTCAAAAAATTAAAATCATGGCATCTGGTCCCATAACTTCATGGCAAATAGATGGGGAAACAATTAAAACAGTGACAGATTTTATTTTGGGGGGCTCCAAAATCACTGCAGATGGTTCCTACAGCCATGAAATTAAAAGATGCTTGCTCTTTGGAAGAAAAGGTATGACCAATCTAGAAAGCATGTTAAAAAGCAGAGACATTGTTTTACCAACAAAATTCCGGCTAGTCAAAGCTGTTTTTTCCAGTGGTCATGTATGGATGTGAGAGTTGGACTGTAAAGAAAACTGAGTGCTGAAGAATTGATGCTTTTGAACTGTGGTGTTGGAGAAGACTCTTGAGAGTCCCTTGGACTGCAAGGAGATCAAACTAGTCCATAAGTCCTGAATATTCATCAGAAGAACTGATGCTAATGCTGAAGCTCTAATACTGATGTGGCCACCTGATGCAAAGAGCTGACTCACTGGAAAAGACACTGATGCTGGGAAAGATGGAAGGTGAGAGAAGGGGACAACAGAGGATGAGATGGTTGGATGGCATCACTGACTTGATGGACATCAGTTTGAGCAAATTCTGGGAGTGGGTGATGGACAGGGAAGTCTGGTGTGCTTCAGTCCATGGGGTTGCAAAAAGTTGGACACAACCAAGTGACTGAACTGAATGGAAAGTTCATGAAATAATTTTGCTCTTTAAATTTTTATTAACTGTATTTTTAAATCGTCTGCCAATTTGTCCTTAAAAATCAACTCTGACTCTTTAATGTTTAAGATCTGGGTTACCACGGTTTCCCCCTGGTTCTCCTGGGATGCTCCATTGTGGAGCCGAGGGAGGCCATGTGAGGAGTTACCCTGAGCCATCCACAACGATTTGGGCCTCTGTTCCACACCCAGAGAAATCCCAGGAGAAAGCTCTCAGTGGGCATCTGGCTCCAGGGCCTGTCGGTGGCCAAAACTGGCCTTCTCTGCCCACCGAACAAGAATGAAAAATACAGAGACAGAGTTTGAGGAAATAGAAAGGTGGCTTTAGTCCTCAGTGGACTGAGAGGGGAACTCAGTAGGCTTGCACCTCAAGAACTGAGCCCCCCAACCCCCCATGAGGAGTCCAGGGGCTTATAGAAGGCAGGGCTTGCAGGCAGGAATCAGTGATGAGGAACAAAGGGGATAGGATCTTTATTTTTCCCTCTTGCGTTGTTTCAAAGACAGTCATAGACTGTCAGTAGTAACCCAGTAATTGAGTCAGTAAGCCAGTAATTGAGTCTGGCAGTTTGGTGGCTCTGCACCTTCTTTCTGGTATGTAGCTACAGGGGGCAGAGTGCGGTAAGGGTAAACCCCAGAGAGGGGACGTACTTAGCAGAGTTGCAAAGGAAAATAGGTGCGAAGTGTAGCTTCTGCAGAGTTAGGGGCAGAAGAGCAAATTTAGTTATAGACAAACGGAGTTAGGAGCAGTTAAAGTAAAAAAAGTAGGAATGTTCAGGCCTATTCACTGTTCTCTTTATATTCTTTATTCTCAGGAAAGGGAAAGAGAAAAACTCATTCCTCTTTTTTCCTTTTCATTGCAACAGGCCCTCAAACAACTGTGGCCTCAGCTGCCAATGGGGAATGACTACATTAAAGCCCCTAAGTGAAAGGTGCACAGCCGTGTTCCTACCAAACTCCTGCCCCCCAGTTTTGTGTAAAAGCACCATCAAGTGCTTGTTTGAAGCCCCTAAGGTTTGAAGTAATTCATTCTGCAAAAGTAGCTAAATCTTAGTGACGGTGAACATCTTCCAGCTGCAAAAGAAAATTGACGGATGATGTCTTTCCTCCTCTGACCCTCCGGGAGGGGTCCTGCTAGGGCTACAGACACAGAGACTCCAGGTGAGCAGGGACCCAGCACTTTCATTGGGTCAGCGTCTGATTCAGATGCAGCCCCGAAGATGTCATCCTCACGCCTCAAGCTAGAAGTCATTAAAAAGAAGACTCGCCTGTAACTAGACCCATTGGTTGCCAGGGTGTCATTGATCAAGGCCTTCACTGCACACGTGTATCACAGCCTCTAAGAGGGGAGCTGAGAACCTTGGTCTTCACTTTGCTGGAGGAGCTGATGGAGCCCACAGCTGTCCAATCAGAGGCCCGGCTCAGCTCCCACGATGCCCACTCCTGAGGCTTATGTCACTTATCACAGGAGGAGCACAGATGGTAGGATGTCACTGAGCCCCATGCCTCTTCTGAGATGAAACCAGTGGTTAGGTGTCTGTTGCCTGCTGTATTCTGCACTCAGAAAAGCACATGGGTGGACAGCACCCCATCCCACCAGAGAGCGATCTGGTTATTTACTGCTCTGTAACAAACTACAACAAAAGTTAGGGCATTAACACTGCTGTTTTCTCTTGCATATGGCTCCAGGCCAGACATGCAGGAAGGACAAGGCTGCTGCCTGACCCTCTTGGCTAAGGCCAGAGGAGCCACCACATAGCTTCTCACCCGTGCGTCCGGCCTCTCCATCTCTCTTGGGGTCTCTTCTGCTCACGGCCTCTTTGAGCCCTTGAGCTGGGGGTGGGCGATGCTGAGAGTCTTGCCTGGAGGAATGGGTCCACTTAGTGCTGCCTGGGGCAGAGAGGAGGGAGGACAAGATGCTGCCCCCAAAGCTGCTGGAGTTAGAGATATAAGGGCCTTTCTACAGCCCATCACACATGACCCTCAGGTTCACATCAGCCAGGAGCCTGCTCTTCATTTCTCTTTGCTTTCCCGAGGGGATAATCCACGTCAGGCCTGTCACCTGTCCCAGAGGTCACTACAGGAATACACTGCATCACAGGGAGGTTGTGTTTGGACAGCAAGGTGCTCTGGAAATTGGAACAGAAGCTATTTTCTGAGAGACAGGTGAGGCAGGAGGGAAGCAGAGGCCCCATGTCTGTAGGTCAAGTGTGGTAGCCACAAGCTGTGAACTCCTCCACAAGAGAGACCCTACGCCCTGCACACCCACGTGATCTCCTACAGTCACAGGCCGACAGGACCGCAGATGACCGGAGCAAAGACTGTGCTGTCAGACCAGGCTGAGCTGTTTCCATGCAAGCTCTCAAGGGTGGGTTTCAGCGGTTCAGCATTTGTGATCATTTGGACACAGAATGGCTCATTGTCAGCTTGTTACCCTAAGAATTTTCAGGGTGACATTCTTGAGCAAGGAAATTCATTTTTAAGTAAATTTTGAAAATGAGATGTGTTTGACGTCTATTATTTTTTCATGGACCATTTTTGTTGACGGCATAATGATACCACTTTAAAGGCAGAATGTGAAGAGGAGCTAAAGAGCCTGTTGATGAAGGTGAAAGAGGAGAGTGAAAAGGCTGACTTAAAACTCAACATTCAAAAAACTAAGATCGTGACATCTGGTCCCATCACTTACTTCATGGCAAATACATAGGGAAAAAGTGGAAACAGTGTCAGATTTCATTTTCTTGGACTTTAAAATCAATGCAGATGGTGACTGCAGTATGAAATTAAAAGATGCTTGATCCTCAGAGGAAAAGCTTTGACAAACCTAGACTACTGGAAAAACCATATCTTTGTTGGCAAAGAGATGTCTCTTCTTTTTAATGCATTGTGTAGTTTTTCATAGCTTTTATTCCAAGGAGCAAGCATCTTTTAATTTCATGAAGTGATCTGAGACAAGATGGACATGATTTTGAGCAAAATCTGGGAGATGGTAAAGGATATGGAAGCCTGGCATGCCACGGTTCATGGGGTCACAAAGAGTCAGATACAAGTTAGTGACTGAACACAGCATAATGTTATATAATACTATTTTATTTAGAATTAAAACCATGTGTTCTTCACTTGCTTTCAAAAGAGGATAACCAAGTGGCTAATAAGCATATGGAAGTGTGATTAAACTACTTACTCATCATTATTTGTCAAATAAATGTTCTATATACTCAAAGAAATTGCTGAAATTAAAAACACCAACAGAACAGAGTCTTAGCAAGGGGGTGGGGGTAGGGAACTCACATTGTTTGTTGGTGTAAGTTGGTACAAGCCCCTTGGAAAACCATTTGGAGTTGCTACTGAAGACCAAACCTACGTCTGTGGGTAACCCATTGGGTCCATCCACGGTGGCACCGGAGATGAATGTATGTGTGTGTGTCCACCGCTGTACAGTTCAGTTCAGTTCAGTCACTCAGTCGTGTCTGACTCTTTGCGACCCCATGAATCGCAGCATGCCAGGCCTCCCTGTCCATCACCAACTCCCGGAGTTCACTCAGACTCATGTCCATCGAGTCAGTGATGCCATTCAGCCATCTCATCCTCTGTCGTCCCCTTCTCCTCCTGCCCCCAATCCCTCCCAGAATCAGAGTCTTACAATACTCTTAGCGGTCTTTTAATAGCATCCCCCAATTAAAAGCAATCTCATATTCATGAATAATAGGAGAGATAGGTAATCTGTGGCATTGCTGTGCCCCGGGATAATCTAAGCAACAAAGAGAAGAGGTCACTGACACACATGATGTGACAAACGAGGAGGAAACCAGGCCCAAGGCTGTCCAGCGAGGATGCACCCAGAGACACCGGGTGTGAGCACAGACAATGCTCACCGTGGCAGCAGAGGTCAGAGCTGAGGTCCTCTGGGGGCCAGGAATGCCAGAAAGTTTCTGTATGTTGAGCTGGTAGTTGGATCCAGGGGGATGTGTGTGTGTAAAGTTCACTGAGTCATGTACTTAAGATCTGCTCAACTTATGTGCATCAGCTTTCCCCCGTAAGTTTGAAACAGGGATTTTTAAAAAAATTGCCACACAAAAGTGGCTTCATCTCCCAGACCATGTGGTCCACTCAAGGCCACCTGGAGAAGGACTGATAATTCTAATATTTAATTTTTTGAATACTTTTCAGTCAGTTAATTGGAATTTTAAAATATGTTTATGTTTTATATATTCTTGGTGGCTCAGATGGTAAAGCGTCTGCTTATAATACAGGAGACCCGGGTTCAATCCCTGGGTGGGGAAGATCCCCTGGAGAAGGAAATGGCAATCCCCTCCAGTACTCTTGCCTAGAGAAACCCATGGACAGAGGAGCCTGGTGGGCTACAGTCCATGGGGTCTCAAAGAGTCGGACACGACTGAGTGACTCACTTTCACTTTCATACAGTCACATGGCTTTGAGTGACAGTGAAAATGCTACAAAAGCCAAACAAAAAATAGTTGGTACTGATTGCCGGGAGCCAGCGTGAGGAATCCCACCCATGACAAGGTCATGAGGAAGGAAGCCTGACAAAACGCAAGGATGTGATCAGGCTTCAGGGGTTCCTCCTGGAATTTCCTGAGCATCCACCCCAAAAACCAGAGTCTGCCTGCTTTACTGTGTTATACTTTCCACCTACTCTTCTGACATTAACAGGGGGCTGTCCCCCCACCACCTTTTTCTGGAAAAAAATTAATTTAGAGCTTTTAGATAATAAATCACCCGGGCATAATACAAGTGTTTCAATCCAAAAACCTCTCTGATGGCTTCTAGCCTGCCTGCAGGACTCATACAGCTGCGCGTGTGATTGTTCGAGGCCTCCTGACAGCAGGAGGCACAGGAAGCTTAAAACATCCTAGGAATTTAGGGGCTTCTGAGGAGTCATTAGAAGAGGACTGATTAAAGGTTTCATTTGTTGAGCCAATACTTGCTGCCAAATTTTCATATCTTTTATTTTTAGGTATAGTTGGTACATAGAAAAACAGGTAGTAGACCTGGTATTAGCAACATTAGATCTTTGAGTTAAGTACTTTCTTTGTTATAACCCGTTGCACCTTTGTTTTACAGGAATGTAACTTTATTTAGTACTTTGGGGGTGATGCAGAGTAAAGAAAAAACACTTCTAGGGAAAAGGAGTTTTCTGGTTTGATAGACAATTATCCAGGAAGAGAGCCATAAAAATGTTAACAAGCCTCTTGGCCAGAAGACAATGTAAACCACCTGAGATCTTTTGTATACGGGAGGGTGTGCAAAAAGAAAGCCTTGTTTGTCTCAATGAGGGTCAGGACTGCTGCCCCCGCATAACTCTGCATATTCCGTTATTTCTTTATGTGCAAACTTGGGGTATATAAGCTGATTTTGAAAGTGGAGTCTTTGGAGTCTTATACCGATACCGGGCTTCCCCATGTCATTCTTTTTCTCCCCCCTTTCTGGCTGAATTCCCATCTGGGGTGTGGAGGCTCACCATGTCTACTTACTTGTCCCAGCTTCTAAGATCTGTAAGAGAGAGAGCCCAAGCCGGGGCACTCTCCAATATTCAAATGGGCACCGGCGGCCTAACGAAGATGGCGAAAGTTCCTTGTCTGGAACTTCATTGGCTTTCCACGTAAACCAAGTTAATCAGTCTCTTTTCTCCACTTAATTTTCCTACTATACTATTTCTTCCTAATCTGATCTTATATTTCTATATTAATAAATAAATAAGTTTCTCCTCGCCAATGCTGTCCCCACTTTGAATTCCCTGGATCCACTGGGGCTGGACCCCGGCAACTGATGAAGCTATTTGCAGGGCAGGAATAGAGACACAGACATAGAGAGCAGACTGTGGACACGGCAGGAGAAGGAGAGGGTGAGCTGAATTGTGAGAATAGTGTTGACAGATACTACTGTGTGTAAAAGAGACAGCCAGCGGGAGGCTGCTCTGTAGACACAGAACTCAACTCAGCTCTGTGACACCCTCGAGGTATGAGGCTGGGGGGGGGGGAGGTTCAAAAGGGAGGGAACATGTATACTCAAGGCTCATTCGCATTGTTATATGGCAAAAGCCAACACAGTATTGTAAAGCAATTATCCTCCAATTAAAAATAAATTTTTTTAAAATTAAAAGCTTTGAGTTAAAAAAAAAAAAAACAGTCCTTGAAGAAAATAGCAGGCACTGTTTCTTAATGGTACCCTTCTTGGTTCCATCAGTAGGAAATTATAGCTTTTTCTCTCTGTCACAAATAACTCTGCAGCTAACTCTGAACAGCCAGTTTGTTTGGGAGGTGGCCCTGGAGTTGTTGATGGGGTCACGGGGAGGAGACATGGGGAAGAGATGGTCATTAATAAGCAGATTATTGTGGTGAACATCTGGGGTGTGCCCCAGAATTGCCCCATCCCAGGGGCATGAATGCCAAGGCCTTCATCCTTCAGTTCTCCTGTGCCACTGGGGCTGCCTTGAGGTCTCCGGTGGAGGCGTGGAGTTGCCTGGGGTGGGCGTATCCAGGGAGAGGCGCTGAGGTCACAGGAGCGCTTCCGATGCACCTGTGTTCAGACGCCAGTTGATCATCCAGATTGACTCTTTTCTCGTCATCATTTTTTCTTTAGTCACAGACTAGGTGTTTGAAACTAAAATGAAGTGGAGATAGTTACTCAGATATTTCAGGCACTGTTTCCCTATCCCTGGTGCCAATGAAGCCCTTCCCGGGCATCTCACTTACTGGGGGTGGCAGGGTGGTCTTCTTCCCTCTTGGGGTCTTCCTTCCACTCAGAGTTCCCAGTGCCTTGCACAAGGTGAAACCATTAAGACTCAGTGAAGACCTTCTCCCAGGCTCAAGTTTTACTTATTTCCAGGAGAGGGAAACATTTTGAAAATTGAAAAGAATTTTTTTCTCTTTGCTCTTACAACCAGAACTCAGTTAAGGCTGCACATACCTGCCATGTGTAGAACACGGCCCCCATTGCAGGATGTCTGGCAGGGACTGGGCCAAGGGCAAAGGCCAGGAGTACAAGCTGCTACCCAAGTTTACCTCTCTCAGGCCAGTTTCCAGAAGATGTCTGAGTGGCTGGAAACTGCAGCGATGCAGCTGCTGGCACTGCTGCCTGTTCCCAAACCGACATCGTCACGCCCTGGGATAAACTTAGAGGGAGCACGTAAAGCTCCCTTCCATCCCCTAAATGAGACCAAGGATCTGATGCTAAGCCTGGTACTTAAGTCTGTTTTCCTAGCGATCGAGATGGATTTGCACGTGGCCTTTCTTATGGCATTGGTGACTTGGCTCTGAGTTTGGCTCACAGAGAGTGAATGTCACTGAGAGTCATTTATAAAGATCTCCCCCTGGGAGAAGATAGTCTGGGGAGTTGGCATTGGGGAGAATCATCGCATTTGCCTGCTTTGGCGATGGAGTGGAGCATGCCTTTTGGCCCAGAACATAACCTGAGTTTATCCAATATTATCTGGTCCCTGTGCATTGTCATGTACAAGACAGAGGTCCTGGGCTGCAGAATGAAAGACAACAATAATATCATTGACATAGGCTGCTGTGAAGGTTAAACAAAATGAAGCATAAGTAAGAACGGTCCAGCACAGAGCAAGGACTGGTGGGAGTCAGCAGTTGCGGACAGGGGTCTGGCGCCTGTTGACAGCCCTGCTCTGTCTCCCTACCTGCGTCCTCGCCACCTGCTCCAGGACTTCTCCCTGGATCTTGCTTATGCTGAGCCTTTCCCAAACATCCCTCAACTTGTCAAGCTTCAATCCAACAAAATCTTCAACATCAAGCTCTTAATGGTGGTCACAGTTTAATACCAGCTTCCAAGGGCTTAACCTAGAGCAGTGAGTTTTAAAACTTAAAGCCAGAGGAGGAAAGTACAGTAGTCTTGCTCACATGTTAAGCTTCAAGATTTCACTCTGGTCTTGGAAAACCTCCTCCCGACCAGCCTGGCTGAGTCTGACACTGTCTCCGCTGCAGGGCAGCTGTCCTGACTTTCAGGCCTGTTGGCCCAGTTGCGCTTGTGGGATGCTGTGCCCTCCAGCTCCTTCTATCAGATATAATGACCAGAGCTGGAACAGGCCCGCATGCCTGGAGGATCACAGCAATGTCACCTCTCTGGGCCTCGTCAACAGAGCAAGGGCCTTGGCTCTGCTGGTTTCCATCTTCCCTGAAAAGCAGTGCACTTCTGGAAGCCTCGTCTAAGCCAGAAACTGGTATACACCAAGCCAAAGAGAGTGCTTCTGAACTTCCTTTGGGTGAACTGACATGCACAACGAGGATTTATGACTTTATTTTCCAGACAGAAGAAATTTTAGCTTCACAACATTTGCAGATTTTTCATCCAAGAAATCAGGAGGCTCTTGATTTATTGCAGTCAGTCATGGGCGCAATTTTGAGCAGGTCATCATGACTTCTGGCTCTTGTGCCTCTCTTCTCAGAGCTGCCTGGGACCCCTGTGTGGGCTGAACCGCCTGGGGCCTCGGGGTGTCCCCAGGGGAAGCCCACTCTGCCCTGCATGTTCCCTCTCATCTCTCGGGGGTCCTGTGAAAGCGCTCACCACCTGAGGAAATTGAGACTAGACTACTAAAAAGTGAAAGCGAAGTCGCTTAGTCATGTGTGACTCTTTGAGACCCCATGGACTGTAACCTGCGAGGTTCCTCCGCCCATGGAATTTTCCAGGCAACAGTACTGGAATGGGTTGCTGTTTCCTTTTCCAGCGGATCTTCCTGACCCAAGGATCGAACCCCAGTCTCCAGCATTGCAAGCAGACGATTTTACCATCTGAGCCACCAGGCAAACTCCTGGTGAGGAAACTGAGGAAACTGGCACTAGTCTACTAAAGCTCTGCAAAAACACTCGTTGCTGAGATTTAAGTGCCTGCTGAGCAACTTCACTTTCACTCTTCACTTTCATGCATTGGAGAAGGAAATGGCAACCCACTCCAGTGTTCTTGCCTAGAGAATCCCAGGGATGGGGAGCCTGGTAAGCTGCCNTGAGATTTAAGTGCCTGCTGAGCAACTTCACTTTCACTCTTCACTTTCATGCATTGGAGAAGGAAATGGCAACCCACTCCAGTGTTCTTGCCTAGAGAATCCCAGGGATGGGGAGCCTGGTAAGCTGCCGTCTATGGGGTTGCACAGAGTCGGACACGACTGAACTGACTTAGCAGCAGCAGTGACTTACATGATTTCTGACTGAGCCTCACTGGGCATTGGCCAGTGACTTACAGTTTCTCTGCCTGCTTCTTACCATGTTAACGTAAGGACATTTGAACCATGAGCAGGCACATCACACTCAGTCCCCAGGCGCTGTCTTGTGGAGGCTGTGTCCTTGGCAGGGGCAACTGACCACACAAGCACCCTGGCCCCCAGTTCTCGGGCAGGGCTATGTTTTCCTCCCCGGGAGGACGAGCTGCCCTCTCCCGGCACCTCCTCCTGCACCGCGTTGCAGAAGCCTCTCCCCCTCGGCTCCCACCTGGAGGAGGGAAGCCTTCTGCGGCACAGCAGGCTGGTGCACACCCCAGCTCCCTCGTTCCCCTCCAGGCTCCCATTTGCAAAGCATGGGTGACGCTGCAGGAAGAGAGGCCGCCTCTCCCCCCCTGCGCTGGTGCAGCGGGACTGGAGGAAGGCAGGCACGATGCAGAGGAGTCCCACCCATGGGGCACAGGAGCTGGAGGGCCCCTCATCAAAGTGGAGTCAGTAGCCATGGGGGTTTGGGCAGGGGGAAGCTACCAGGGGGCTGGTAGCTCCACAGTGTGAGCAAGGCGGCAGAGACTCCAGAAGCTTCTCAGATGACCCGGAGGGAAGGAGTGAGGCTGGGTGCCGGCAAGCAGCCCGAGTCGCGAGCCACAGACATGAAAGCGTTGCCTGGTCACAGAGACCATAACCAGGGCAGGGTCACACTGGGACAGGGGCCTTGAGACCACAACTGACTAAGCTGCTCTGACCCCGGGGTGACTCCTTGGGAGCCAGGCCTGTGAGGAAGGGCAAGGCAGGCCTGGCAGCCTGGCAGACCATTTGTGCCTCCCACTGTGTCCCTCAGGAGTGGTCAGCAAGGAAAAGCACAGGCTGCTGCTCTCTGGATGAAAGGGGGCAGAAAACCTGGACTAACTGTGTTAGCTGCCGCCTAGCCCCAGTCATGTAGCATGCAAAGGGGGAAAACGTCCCTGACTCAAACACAGCCGTCGACCAGAAAGAGACCTGGGCTCACCTAGAGGTGAGACTTACGTAGCCAGACCAGAAGATGGTGGGAATCTGGTTGGAGATACTAGGGGTTGCACTCGATGTTTGCGGGCAAGCTGGTGGGGAGACGGGCTCCAGAGAACTGATTCAGCCAAGAACGAGACAAACCGCCGAGCAAATGACAGCACCCGGAGCTGAGTCAGTGTGCGGTTGCTACAGTGTATTATCTGAGATCCTCTGTTTTTAACCAAAAATTCTGAGATATGCAAGAACAGGAAACTGTGGTCCATACACAGGGCAAGAGAAGAAAAGCAGGCAAGAGAAACTGCCTTTGAGGGGCCCAGAGTGTAGACTTAGAGACTTCAATGCAGCTACAAGAAAGACGTTCAAAGAACCAAATGGAACCCCGCCTAAGAAACTCAAGCAGGATGACACAGTCTCATTAAACAGAGAATATGAATCAAGAGAAGTCATTGAAAAGAATAAAGTGAAAATGTTGGAGATGAAGGTGATAATAACCAAACGAGAACAACCCTAGAGGCTCACCAGCAGGTCTGCACTGGCAGAAGGAAGAGCAGGAGTGATCACACAGAGGGGATGAAGAGGTGTCTGAGGCTTGGTCAGGCGCATAGCATAAGTGCAAGGGAAGCAATAGAGGAGAAGAGGAAGAAAGTGGGAGCAGTGTTCAGAGAGATAACTGATGCTTCCCAAACACGATGAAAAATATTGATCTACCTGTCAGAAAAATTAAAGGAAAAGAAAGGATAAAAACCAAGAAATCCACATGTAGCTATATCACAGCCCAAATGTTGCCAGCCCAAGACAGCCTCAAACTTGAAAGCAGCCTAAGAAAGTCTACTCACCCTAAAACATTCAGATAATGCTAACATCTCTTCAGAAACAGTTGAGGCCAGAGGCGGCAAAATGATACATTCAAAGTATGGAAACTAAAAAAAGTTCAGCAAAACTAGCTTTAAAATGAAGTCAGGATATAGACCTAGTTAGATAAAGAAAAATAGGCAGAAGACCTGAATGAGGCTTTTCTCCAAAAGAACATACAGATGGCCAGTAGGCGCATGCAAGGAAGTTCAACCTTGCTAGTTATTAGGGAAATGCAGAACAGAACTTCCTTGACACATCACTTCACACCGGTCAGAAGGGCTATCATCAAAAAAGCCACAAACAACTGTTGGAGAGGGCACAGAGAGAAGGAAACCCTCCTATACTGTTGGTGGGAATGTGGACTGGTACAGCCACTCCGGAGAATGGTGTGGGAATATAAAAGTTGCTAGTTTCTCAAGGGGACTGTTCTGTCTTCCCCTTTCCTTATCTGCCCTTTCTCATGCTCTTAAGATAGATACCTTGGCTGACACGTCAGCCTCAGCAGATGTTCTGCATACGGAACAAACTTCCTTATCTTCAAAACTTTACTATTGCTTTGCTGAGCTCTGTTACTGAATGCCAGATAAGTTCTCAATAAGCATGCACTCAGCATTTTCTCAGGGGCTTGCTCTTTCATGAGTTCTTCCCGAGCTGTCTCTTTTAATGCTGTGTGTTTGTGAGAATTAAGTCAGGGTGACATGGCCACAGATCAGCAAGGAGATTCCTTAAAACATTAAAAGTGGAGCTACCATTTGACCCTGTAATTCAGCTCCTGGCATCCATCTGGAGAAAGACATGATCCAAGAGGATACGTGCACCCCAGCGCTCACTGCAGCACTACAGTGAGCCAGTCTACAGCGGCCAGGACACAGAAGCCACCTCAATGTCCATCAGCAGAGGACCGGATAAAGAAGACGTGGTATATATGCATGACAGAACATCACTCAGCTGTTGACAAGAATGGAATAGCTTCATTTGCAGCAACATGGATGGGCCTGGAGAGTGTCACACTGAGTTAGTAAGTCAGACAGGAGAAATTCTGCACAACATCCCTTATATATGTAATCTAAACAGAAATGATACAAAGGAACTTACTTATAAAACAGAAAGACTCAAAGACTTAGGAAATGAACTTATGATTGCCAGGGGGAAGGCATAGTTAGGGAGTTTGGTAAGGTCATGTACACACAGCTAAATTCAAAGTGGGTAGCCAACAGGGACCCATTGTGTGGCATACAGAGCTCTACTCAGTGTTATGTGCCAGCCTGGATGGGAGTGGGTTTGAGGGCGACTGGATGCATGTATGTGTATGCCTGAGACCCTTCGATGCTCACCTGAAACTACCACAATAAGGCTGATTGCCTATTGCTGTTGTTCATTGTTAAGTCACGTCTGACTCTTTGCAACTCCATGGACTGCAGCATGCCAGGCTTCCCTGTCCTTCATTCTCAGCGTTTGTTCAAACTCATGCCCATGGAGTCTGTGATGCCATCCAACTGTCTCATCCTCTGTCACTCCCTTCTCCTCCTGCATTCAATCTTTCCCAACATCAAGTTCTTTTCCAGTGAGCCAGCTCTTCACATCAGGTGGCCAAAATATTGGAGCTTCAGCTTCAGCATCGGTCTTTCCAGTGAGTATTCAGTGCTGATTTCCTTTAGGGTTGACTGGTTTGATCTCCTTGCAGTCCAAGGTACTGTCAAGAGTCTTCTCCAGCACCACATTTCAAAAGCATCAATTCTTTGGCACTCAGCCTTTTTTATGGTCCAACTCTCACATCCATACATGACAACTGGAAAAACCATAGCTTCAACTACATGGACTATACTCCAATACAGTAAAAAAGTTTAAAGCTTGGAAAAAGTTTAGATTTAAGAATATAAAACNTACTGGAATGGGTTGCTGTTTCCTTTTCCAGCGGATCTTCCTGACCCAAGGATCGAACCCCAGTCTCCAGCATTGCAAGCAGACGATTTTACCATCTGAGCCACCAGGCAAACTCCTGGTGAGGAAACTGAGGAAACTGGCACTAGTCTACTAAAGCTCTGCAAAAACACTCGTTGCTGAGATTTAAGTGCCTGCTGAGCAACTTCACTTTCACTCTTCACTTTCATGCATTGGAGAAGGAAATGGCAACCCACTCCAGTGTTCTTGCCTAGAGAATCCCAGGGATGGGGAGCCTGGTAAGCTGCCGTCTATGGGGTTGCACAGAGTCGGACACGACTGAACTGACTTAGCAGCAGCAGTGACTTACATGATTTCTGACTGAGCCTCACTGGGCATTGGCCAGTGACTTACAGTTTCTCTGCCTGCTTCTTACCATGTTAACGTAAGGACATTTGAACCATGAGCAGGCACATCACACTCAGTCCCCAGGCGCTGTCTTGTGGAGGCTGTGTCCTTGGCAGGGGCAACTGACCACACAAGCACCCTGGCCCCCAGTTCTCGGGCAGGGCTATGTTTTCCTCCCCGGGAGGACGAGCTGCCCTCTCCCGGCACCTCCTCCTGCACCGCGTTGCAGAAGCCTCTCCCCCTCGGCTCCCACCTGGAGGAGGGAAGCCTTCTGCGGCACAGCAGGCTGGTGCACACCCCAGCTCCCTCGTTCCCCTCCAGGCTCCCATTTGCAAAGCATGGGTGACGCTGCAGGAAGAGAGGCCGCCTCTCCCCCCCTGCGCTGGTGCAGCGGGACTGGAGGAAGGCAGGCACGATGCAGAGGAGTCCCACCCATGGGGCACAGGAGCTGGAGGGCCCCTCATCAAAGTGGAGTCAGTAGCCATGGGGGTTTGGGCAGGGGGAAGCTACCAGGGGGCTGGTAGCTCCACAGTGTGAGCAAGGCGGCAGAGACTCCAGAAGCTTCTCAGATGACCCGGAGGGAAGGAGTGAGGCTGGGTGCCGGCAAGCAGCCCGAGTCGCGAGCCACAGACATGAAAGCGTTGCCTGGTCACAGAGACCATAACCAGGGCAGGGTCACACTGGGACAGGGGCCTTGAGACCACAACTGACTAAGCTGCTCTGACCCCGGGGTGACTCCTTGGGAGCCAGGCCTGTGAGGAAGGGCAAGGCAGGCCTGGCAGCCTGGCAGACCATTTGTGCCTCCCACTGTGTCCCTCAGGAGTGGTCAGCAAGGAAAAGCACAGGCTGCTGCTCTCTGGATGAAAGGGGGCAGAAAACCTGGACTAACTGTGTTAGCTGCCGCCTAGCCCCAGTCATGTAGCATGCAAAGGGGGAAAACGTCCCTGACTCAAACACAGCCGTCGACCAGAAAGAGACCTGGGCTCACCTAGAGGTGAGACTTACGTAGCCAGACCAGAAGATGGTGGGAATCTGGTTGGAGATACTAGGGGTTGCACTCGATGTTTGCGGGCAAGCTGGTGGGGAGACGGGCTCCAGAGAACTGATTCAGCCAAGAACGAGACAAACCGCCGAGCAAATGACAGCACCCGGAGCTGAGTCAGTGTGCGGTTGCTACAGTGTATTATCTGAGATCCTCTGTTTTTAACCAAAAATTCTGAGATATGCAAGAACAGGAAACTGTGGTCCATACACAGGGCAAGAGAAGAAAAGCAGGCAAGAGAAACTGCCTTTGAGGGGCCCAGAGTGTAGACTTAGAGACTTCAATGCAGCTACAAGAAAGACGTTCAAAGAACCAAATGGAACCCCGCCTAAGAAACTCAAGCAGGATGACACAGTCTCATTAAACAGAGAATATGAATCAAGAGAAGTCATTGAAAAGAATAAAGTGAAAATGTTGGAGATGAAGGTGATAATAACCAAACGAGAACAACCCTAGAGGCTCACCAGCAGGTCTGCACTGGCAGAAGGAAGAGCAGGAGTGATCACACAGAGGGGATGAAGAGGTGTCTGAGGCTTGGTCAGGCGCATAGCATAAGTGCAAGGGAAGCAATAGAGGAGAAGAGGAAGAAAGTGGGAGCAGTGTTCAGAGAGATAACTGATGCTTCCCAAACACGATGAAAAATATTGATCTACCTGTCAGAAAAATTAAAGGAAAAGAAAGGATAAAAACCAAGAAATCCACATGTAGCTATATCACAGCCCAAATGTTGCCAGCCCAAGACAGCCTCAAACTTGAAAGCAGCCTAAGAAAGTCTACTCACCCTAAAACATTCAGATAATGCTAACATCTCTTCAGAAACAGTTGAGGCCAGAGGCGGCAAAATGATACATTCAAAGTATGGAAACTAAAAAAAGTTCAGCAAAACTAGCTTTAAAATGAAGTCAGGATATAGACCTAGTTAGATAAAGAAAAACAGGCAGAAGACCTGAATGAGGCTTTTCTCCAAAAGAACATACAGATGGCCAGTAGGCGCATGCAAGGAAGTTCAACCTTGCTAGTTATTAGGGAAATGCAGAACAGAACTTCCTTGACACATCACTTCACACCGGTCAGAAGGGCTATCATCAAAAAAGCCACAAACAACTGTTGGAGAGGGCACAGAGAGAAGGAAACCCTCCTATACTGTTGGTGGGAATGTGGACTGGTACAGCCACTCCGGAGAATGGTGTGGGAATATAAAAGTTGCTAGTTTCTCAAGGGGACTGTTCTGTCTTCCCCTTTCCTTATCTGCCCTTTCTCATGCTCTTAAGATAGATACCTTGGCTGACACGTCAGCCTCAGCAGATGTTCTGCATACGGAACAAACTTCCTTATCTTCAAAACTTTACTATTGCTTTGCTGAGCTCTGTTACTGAATGCCAGATAAGTTCTCAATAAGCATGCACTCAGCATTTTCTCAGGGGCTTGCTCTTTCATGAGTTCTTCCCGAGCTGTCTCTTTTAATGCTGTGTGTTTGTGAGAATTAAGTCAGGGTGACATGGCCACAGATCAGCAAGGAGATTCCTTAAAACATTAAAAGTGGAGCTACCATTTGACCCTGTAATTCAGCTCCTGGCATCCATCTGGAGAAAGACATGATCCAAGAGGATACGTGCACCCCAGCGCTCACTGCAGCACTACAGTGAGCCAGTCTACAGCGGCCAGGACACAGAAGCCACCTCAATGTCCATCAGCAGAGGACCGGATAAAGAAGACGTGGTATATATGCATGACAGAACATCACTCAGCTGTTGACAAGAATGGAATAGCTTCATTTGCAGCAACATGGATGGGCCTGGAGAGTGTCACACTGAGTTAGTAAGTCAGACAGGAGAAATTCTGCACAACATCCCTTATATATGTAATCTAAACAGAAATGATACAAAGGAACTTACTTATAAAACAGAAAGACTCAAAGACTTAGGAAATGAACTTATGATTGCCAGGGGGAAGGCATAGTTAGGGAGTTTGGTAAGGTCATGTACACACAGCTAAATTCAAAGTGGGTAGCCAACAGGGACCCATTGTGTGGCATACAGAGCTCTACTCAGTGTTATGTGCCAGCCTGGATGGGAGTGGGTTTGAGGGCGACTGGATGCATGTATGTGTATGCCTGAGACCCTTCGATGCTCACCTGAAACTACCACAATAAGGCTGATTGCCTATTGCTGTTGTTCATTGTTAAGTCACGTCTGACTCTTTGCAACTCCATGGACTGCAGCATGCCAGGCTTCCCTGTCCTTCATTCTCAGCGTTTGTTCAAACTCATGCCCATGGAGTCTGTGATGCCATCCAACTGTCTCATCCTCTGTCACTCCCTTCTCCTCCTGCATTCAATCTTTCCCAACATCAAGTTCTTTTCCAGTGAGCCAGCTCTTCACATCAGGTGGCCAAAATATTGGAGCTTCAGCTTCAGCATCGGTCTTTCCAGTGAGTATTCAGTGCTGATTTCCTTTAGGGTTGACTGGTTTGATCTCCTTGCAGTCCAAGGTACTGTCAAGAGTCTTCTCCAGCACCACATTTCAAAAGCATCAATTCTTTGGCACTCAGCCTTTTTTATGGTCCAACTCTCACATCCATACATGACAACTGGAAAAACCATAGCTTCAACTACATGGACTATACTCCAATACAGTAAAAAAGTTTAAAGCTTGGAAAAAGTTTAGATTTAAGAATATAAAACAAAGCTAAAACTAATTTATGTGTTGCTGCTGAGTTTAATCTGAAAAAAATTAAAGACAGAGAAGGACAGAAATTCCTGTTGAGTTGAAAAAAATTCCATATAAAATTTTAAAATTTTATTGTGATAAGAGTACTTAGATAATAGATCCCTGTGGCTCAGTAAAGTGTCTGCCTGCAATGTGGGAGACCTGGGTTCAATCCCTGGGTCAGGAAGATCCCCTGGAGAAGGAAATGGTAACCCACTCCAGTATTCTTGCCTGGAAAATCCCATGGATGGAGGAGCCTGGTGGGCTACAGTCCATGGGCTCACAATAAGTCGAACACGACTGAGTGACCTTAAGAATACTTAACATGACATCTATCCTCTTAAGAAAGTTTTAAGTGCACATATGTTATCTTTGACTATACACGCGATGTTGTATAGCAAACAGAAATCACTTTTTTTCTGAAAGGAAAACTTACTATACGGCTGAATCAGAAAATAGGGACACTGTTAACATAAAATCAAGGAGACAAGTGGTCGTAATATAATATTTTGTTTTGTTAAAACAGGATCTCTTGTTCTCCAGTTATTTAAGAGAAACAACCCGTAAAACCTGACTGAAGAGCAGCTCAGAGACCCCTCAATAGGAATCCCCTCTCTTACCTGGACAGCAGCTGAAGACTCCAAGGTGAGACCACCCAAGGAACCTCTCAGCAATGAACTCCGTCTAGAACAGACATACTCTGATCATCAGTACGTTTTCACCTGGATAAAAATAGAATTCATTTAGCTGGAAATGTAGATGAGAAGCAAAAGTCATCTATTTAAACCATACGGGCTGAAATAAAATGAGAACAGACAACCACAAATCTGTTAGGAAAACTGAATAAAACACAAGGGCTGTTCGGCCAACCAGACCCGGTCGTGGTCAAGACCCTGCTGTTCCTTCAGCACCAGCTTCTCGGTGTCTCCCGGCCACACTGCCCCTGCTCTGTCGATGCTTTGCGGCAGAGGGTGCCCGAGCCGCCTTCCTCTAACAAGGAACACACAGAGCAAGTGTTGGTTTGGTTTTGAAAGAGGAAGAGTTTCACAAAGGCCTCATTTGCCTTTGAATTTTTCCAGCCAAAACAGATTAATATGTGAGCTGCTCTTTAGTATCTATGTGAACCCATTCCATCTTATGAGCAACGGTAAACTTGAAGAAGGCCACAGATACCAAACTAGAAGGGACAGCAATTTTTACAGCTTTTTCCACTTTCCACATTTTCCCACTCTTACAATTCTCCAAGGGGCTGTAAACGCCCAGGATTTCAAGTTGGCCAAGGAGCGAGTCTCTCAGAGGCCCATGGAGGGCGGGGGCACAGGAGCTCAGCTGAGCGTCTTGACCCCTCCTTACCTGCCCTCCCTGCGGCCTCCCTTCCCTCCTCTTCCAGTTCCGCTCACCTCTCCTGAGGCTTCAGCATTCTTTCACTGTTACCTCAGGCTGTTAGTGATTTACATCCGTGGGGATAAATAGGAAGCAAAACACCTGTAAAACACTCTCAACTCTCCTCTCTGCCTGGTTGCTTTCCACCCTTTCTCACTGCATCTCAGCAGAGCTTCCCAGAGGAACCGAAGTTTCTCTTCCCCTTGTCACACGTGTGTGTCTCCTCCAAAGTTTTCCCTGTGTTTTTCATGTGTATTTTCCTGCCAAAGTCAACAAGCCCCTGGACAGCCGTGTAGGTGTCTCCGTGACCTCCACGCAGCCGCAGTGCTCAGACGGGGTCGGCTTAGCTTTGCGGGCGCCTGGCCTGGGGGCACCACTGCTCTCCCCACCACGTTGGTTCCTTTTCTTGCTGCAACAACAAACGCGGGGCTCGGTGGCTTAACAACACACATTTGTTTCTTACAGGTCTGAACGCTGGCGTGTCTGGCGAGGACCTGCCCCCTGGCTCGCAGAGACATCTTCCCTGTGTCCTCATGTGGAGGCAGGAGCCGGGTGTTCTCGGGTCCTTCTGGAAGGCACCGTCCCCACCACGAGGCTCTGTCCTCCTGGGCTAGTCGGTCCCACACGCCGTCCCAACGAGGGTGAGATTTCCACACTTGGATGAGCAGGGGGCAGACATTCTGCAGCAGCTCTTTGCCCTTCGTGCCTGAGCCTCACCCTCCTCCTGGGCTGGTTCTCACTCACCCCGGGGATCCTGCTGGTGTCTCCTCAAGGGTGCATGTTTCCAGGCTTCTCTCCCCATCCCTTTCTTACCCTAAGTTAGCTCCCTACTCGCTCTTTCTCCCTATGCTTCTTTTAACTGTGTGTGCATTTCCTGCACTACTTACTGTAAGATCATTTCCCCCAATCAAGCCCCTTGATCTGAGCTACTTGAGGGGAGGCGCTGTGCCTCGCCCCTGGGTCTCCAGCGACCTAACATGTAGGATCCACTTGGGACCGCTGTGACTTCAGTGGCGGTGTGCAGCTCAGCGATGCTGAAGTCTGCACCGCAGTTCAGACTCCTCACAGGGCCGTAGACTGAGCCTGTGCTGCTCAGCAGAGAGGTGAAGTGCGTGCTGATCGGGGTGAGACCAGCCTCGGAGCCCATGTCCACGCTGCAGTTCTGCGAGGACCCGTCCCCCGCTTCAGTTTTAACCTGAAATCAGGGGGTAAGAGCACCGGCTGGGGCAGGGCTGTGATGCTGAAGGATGCAGAGCGCTCAGAGTGGAGCCTGTGCGGACCAGCTGGCACCTGCGGTTACTCTGATTCTCCCTGGGATGTCTCAGCCCCAGCTCATCCAAGGACGATTCCTCACCTGCGCTCTGGGCACCAGGCCTCCAGCCGGCCCACCCCGTCTCCCATCACTCACAGTGGTGCCAGCCCACCTGTCTGTCCTCACGGTCTCAGCCTTGCTGCAGGGACCCTTGGCTCTCATCTCCCTAGACTCTGAGAGCAGAGCTCCCTGCCTGGTTTTCAGGTTCTAAACCATCCCCCACTCTGCGCCTGGAAGTGCTTCTCAAAGCAAAGCTCTTGTCTTCCCTCTCCTCCACTTAAATCCTACAGCGGCTTTAATCACCTTCAGGATAAAATCCAAACTCAGTGCCACATGGGAAGACCCTGCCTTCCTCTGAGCCCCAGTTTTAGCTGAGCCCAGGATTCACAACTTACACAACAGAAATGGGTTCCTCGCTTGCCAAGCGAATACCTCCTCATCCTTCAAAACCTATATGCTGAGGACTACAGCCTGAGAAGTCCAGGAGCTCACACCACCCAGGACAGACTGGATCACGCCTCTCCTTGAACCGCTCTTTCCTTGAAATGAACCACCTTCATCACTATTTTGAGGTCAGATTTATACAGAAGTCATCTTTTTATATCCAGTGTTCAACATCAGACCTAGAACAGCAGCCCCCAGCCTCTGGGATCTAATGCCCGATGATCTGAGTTGGAGCTGACGTAATAATAACAGAAATAAAGTGTACAGTAAGTGCAATGCCCTAGAACCATCCTGCAGCCACCTCTACCAACCCAGTCCGTGGAATAACTGTCTCCCTCAAAACCAGTTCCTGGCGCCAAAAACATTGGGGGCCACTGATGTGGAACATAGCAGGTACTTCCAGCTAAAAAAATTATTATGAAAATAACTAGCGTTAGTGCTGTTTAGTAACTGAAGCCATTCCCTACTGCATCAGGCCCGATTTAGCCCTCCTTTCCATTTCAATCTCCAGGCTCTCCCCCGTTACAACTCTGGAAACTCCCATGTATCCAGGGAAAAGGCTACTGCATCTGGAGGGTGGGCTCTGGGCTAAGCCCAGGGCTTCCCTCCATGAGGGGTGGGGAGAGTCCTGCTCCTACCACTCGCTGAGCTCCCAGGGCCTCAGAGCCTGGAAGGACAAATGGCAGGTAGGTGAGGTGGGGCTCAGACAGGGGGAAGCCTGGCGCCTTTGTTCCGGTAGCCCCTGGACTAGCTGCCTGGGGGCCGGGCGGGGCGGGGTGGACGAGGCCCCCCAGGACCAGGCGTCTGCGTCACCTCTGCCCGCCTGCACCAGCCAGCGGCCCTCAAACAGCCCCAGCTGAGTGCGCAGGCTCACTGGGCAGCTGTATGCTCGGTTAAACTCTGGAGTAAGAGAAGGGGAGGGTTCTGGGGGAAATGGGCTCTATCTCGAGTTAGTTTGGCTGGCTTTATTGAAAAAGTTGACAGTAAATTTGAGATGGGGTACTCATGTTTACCTCCAAATGCAGTGCTTTTCATAACAAAGTTCAAAATTACATTCCCTTCATCACCCAAGTGAGCATTTCCATATTTTTGTATACTTGTCAAAAATTCCGTGAAAATAACTGTTGCATCTGTTCTGTTCCTTCACACCAATACCACGACACACAAACCCCGCAGGTCTTGTGTCACTGAGGAGAAAGTCACATTAGGCAGTCACTGAGGAGAAAGAGGAAAAGCTAATTAGCTGAGATGATAGCATTGTCTGTGGGGTGATAGTTTCCAAAATAGGCCATTCCTCACATAACCAGCCTTTTTTCATGACAACAAACATTCCACTTTTTCCTAGTCAATTTTTTTAAGTGTCTGCAAGAGACTTCTCTGTGGAAAAGCTTCAGCATATTTTATGTGGAGAGCTGGCTTTCTTCTGGCCCCGTTTTCACAGTTACCTCTAGTGATGGGAGATTATGCTTCAAAGCAAAGTTTATAAGCAGAGCATTTTCTGCCTGCATCTCTCAAGCCAGGTTTCCCTTGATGAAGTTTCCTTCTTGGAAAAAATGCAAACTTTTGTAACAAATACTTTTCCCATCTGGCAATTTAATGATAAAACCTGTTGGAAGGGTAGGAAAAATGTTTGAATTATCATAGTCTTCCTCTGCATCAAGCACTCTGGTTTGATTTCTGACTCCCAGTGGCAAAGATTCCACTGACTGCTTTTCTTGCTGTTTTCCAGTTCTGAGGGATTTTTTGAGTGGCTTTCCACACCGTGATCTGGAAATCCTTCATCTCAGTTCTCAAACTCTCAACAAGTGTGCTAATGCAGAGCACACCAGACTGCGGTGACTCAGGCAGCAACGCGTGGCTGGGGCCGGTCCGTGGATGACTTTAAGCATCAGGGTCATTAAACACTTACCATTCTTGTGGGGGCTTCTCGGATAGCTCAGCTGGTAAAGAATCTGCCCACAATGCAGGAGACTCTGGTTCTATTCCTGGGTCAGGAAGAACCGCTGGAGAAGGGATAGGCTACCCACTCCAGTGTTCTCAGGATTCCCTTGTGGCTCAGCTGGTAAAGAATCCACCTGCACTGTGGGAGACATGGGTTCCATCCCTGGGTCAGGAAGATCCCTTGAAGAAGGGAAAGGCTACCCATTCAATTATCTGACTTCTATTATCAGAATAATTAAATATCTATCAGATTCATTCTTTTTAAGTTTTCAGCAACTAGAATCCAGTCATTTTGCCTTGTTTTCAGGGCCTGTCCAATGACATATCAACCAAGTCTTCCAGCCACATTCCCCTGCTGGTCCTCAGCTAGAATCCTGCTGCTTGTTCTACCAGTTTGGTCAGATGCCTGATCGTGAATATGTTTTTAATCTGCTCATTGTCATTCCCTCTTTTTTTGCATATGTAAATCCTATCCCTCATTCAAGGTGAAGCTGAAATTCTTCATCTCTCACTAAAACTTCAAGTAACTCACAGGCCCCTAATTGCCTCCTGTGAATTTTAATATTACTTATGATTTATGTCACTCATTTGGTAATCACCAAGTCCCATCTTTTGTTAGGTATTCTTTTAATTAATGCATGTAGATACCCTCCCTGGGGCATTTTAGGCACAAGTTACAGGAAGCAAGAGAGGCTTAAGTAAGACAGCTCTTTACTTTCTGCAACATCCCAGGAGTCCAGAAGTGGACAACTGAACATCGGCACGATGGTCCACAGGGACACGGGGCCAGGCGCCTCTCATTCCGTTGTGTCGTCCTGGAGGACTTTTGTTGCCAAGGTCACTGCAGTGTCCAGGGTGGCTGAAAGGAGCTCCAGCCAGTGCCTCTCCATTCTAGACAGTAGCGCGGGAGAAGAGATGGAAAAGTACGCGTCCTTTCCTTTCAGGACACTGCCTGGGAATCACACACACATCCCACTGGCCAACCGCTACTCAAGCACACCCACCCCTGAGAAAGACTTGGAAAGTTAGGTTATGTTTTAGGTGGCCATGTAACCATCCAAAGAGACAGGTGTTCTCTTTATGGAAATTAAAGGGCAAATGAACATTGATTGTATAATTCACAAAGGGCAAAAATTGTATTATTTCAACACTGCAATGTGGCTAATTCAGAATCTTATAACTAATACAATCACAACGCAATGCATTTGAAAGTTTCCCGAGTTACATTTAAAAGTTATTTTGGGGGATTTCCACTTTTGTTAGTGGTAGGCTAGGTAATAAGGAAAAGCCTCCTGACAACAGCTAGAAAATCTGGACAAAGATCAAAATACGTGCTTGAAAGCCTCAGAGAGCCACAGATGTGGGACCAAGACTGGGGAAAGGAGGTAATCCAGTGATGCTCCTTCTATAGGAGCACCTTCCTGATTCTGAGATGGCAAAGGCAAATGAAAGACTTCGAAGCTTAGCAGAGCCTTTAAGGGAAAGAGGGGAGAAAATTGGAATATAGTGTCCACCAAGAAAATGAGAGAAAAAGGGCTGAAGACTGATTCAAATCCACTCAGTCCTTAGAAATACATTAAGGTGCTCTGGAATTGTTACAGCTCTTAATCTAGCTGACTGCTAAAAATAAAGAAAAAGTCTCTCGAGATATATTTCATCCTAGGCCTTAAGCATTCTGTTTTTTTTCCCCTGTGGATAAAAAGTATACTTCCGTAAAAAATAAACTTGTCTCAAAAAAAAAAAAGTCTTGTCTCAGGAGAGAAATAATGTGATTGAAAAAATAAAAGAGATAATACGCAATAACTAGAGACACACGACTTTAAAATAGCCACCTCATAATAAAATAATAATAAAAGACAAGGTGGATATTTTGGCAGAGAAATGGAAATAAGACATAACCAAGAGGAAATTCTAGAACTAAAAAGTACTATAACCCAAACTAAGAAATTAATGGATGGGATTGTTAATAATAAAGACAAAGCTAAAGAGACAATTAGTGGAATTGAAAGATATTTTAGAAAAAATAAATAGAATGAAGAAACAAAAACATGGAATATAGAAAAAAGATTAAGAGTCGTAGTGAAATAATACCAACAATAAAAATCTAGCATGGCTGTGATTGTAATTGTGGAAGGAGAGTGGAGAGAGAATGAAGCAAAAAGAGAATCTAAAAAATATTGCTAAGAATTTTCAAAATATGTTCAGTTAAATTTAGTTCAGTCTCTGAGTCATGTCCAACTCTTTGTGACCCCATGGACTTCAGTACACCAGGCCTCCTGGTCCATCACCAACTCCTGGAGTATACTCAAACTCATGTCCATCGAGTCAGTGATGCTATCCAAGCATCTCATCCTCTGTCATCCCCTTCTCCTCCTGCCCTCAATCTTTCCCAGCATCAGGGTCTTTTCCAATGAGTCGGCTCTTCACATCAGGTGACCTAAGTATTGGAGCTTCAGTTTCAGCATCAGTCCTTCCAATGAATATTCAGGACTGATCTCCTTTAGGATGGACTGGTTGGATCTTGTGTTCAAGGGACTCTCAAGAGTCTTCTCCAACACCACAGTTCAAAAGCATCAATTCTTTGATGCTCAGCTTTCTTTATAGTCCAACTCTCACATTCATACATGACTACTGGAAAAACCACAGCTTTGACTAGTCAAACCTTTTTGGCAAAGTAATGCTCTGCTTTATAACTGTCTCTTATACACATCTCTTCTCGGATAGCTCAGCTGGTAAAGAATCTGCCCACAATGCAGGAGACTCTGGTTCTAT
>SJYV01025701.1:85753-97230 GCA_006410875.1 Neotragus pygmaeus | reverse complement strand
GTCATGAAGATCTTTTTTGTATAGTTCTTCTGTGTATTCTTGCCACCTTTAATTAATATCTTTTATTTCTGTTAGGTCCAGACCATTTCTGTCCTTTATTGAGCCCATCTTTGCATGAAGTGTTCCCTTGGTATCTCTAATTTTCTTGAAGAGATCTCTAGTCTTTTGCATTCTGTTGTTTTCCTCTATTTCTTTGCATTGATCACTGACAAAGGCTTTCTTATCTCTCCTTGCTATTCTTTGGTACTCTGCATTCAAATGGATATATCTTCCCTTTTCTCCTTTGCTTTTCACTTACCTTTTTTTCACAGCTGTTTGTAAGGCCTCCTCAGACAGCCATTTTGCTTTTTTGCATTTCTTTTTCTTGGGGATGATCTTGATACCTGTCTCCTGTACAATGTCATAAACCTCCATCCATAGTTCATCAGGCAGTCTGTCTATCAGATCTAGTCACTTAAATCTATTTTTCACTTCCACTGTATAATTCTAAGGGATTTGATTTAGGTCATACCCAAATGGTCTAGTGGTTTTCCCTACTTTCTTCAATTTAAGTCTGAATCTGGCAATAAAGAGTTCATGATTTGAGCAAGTCAGCTCCTTGTCTTGTTTTTCCTGACTGTATAGAGCTTCTCCATCTTTGGCTGCAAAAAGTATAATCAATCTGATTTCAGTGTTGACCATTTGGTGATGTCCATGTGCAGAGTCTCCTCTTGTGTTATTGGAAGAGGGTGTTTGCTATGACCAAAGCATTCTCTTGGCAAAACTCTGTGTTAAAAATATCTTAACAAAATATGTTAAAAGACATTAAATCTTAAATTTGATTCACTATAAATTCCAAACAAAATCAAATTTACATATATTATAGTAAAACTTGTCAAAACTAATGTTAAGAAGAAACTCTCCAGTATTCTTGCTGGGAAAATTTCATAGGCAGAAGAGCCTGGCCAGCTTCAGTCCTTGGGGTCACACAGCTGAGCATACATACGTCAGGGGGATGACAGGAGGTCGGTTGGTAGCAATAAGCAGAGCGACAACAGAACGTCTTTCAAGCAGCCAACTACTGAGGCGGTATCCAGTGGAACGATAATGAGGAGATACTGTATCTCAGGAGGAAAAGTCCAGAACAGTTAGGCTATTTATTTGATTTTTTTCTTGTTTCTTAAGGTATGCCTGTAATGCTATGAACTTTCCTCTTAGCACTGCTTTTATAGTGTCCCACAGGTTTTGGGTAGTTGTGTTTTCATTTTCATTCGTTTCTATGCATGTTTTGATTTCTTTTTTGATTTCTTCTGTGATTTGTTTGTTATTCAGAAGCGTGTTGTTCAGCCTGCAAATGTTGGAATTTTTAATAGTTTTTCTCCTGTAATTGAGATCATATGTATGGCAAAGCCAATAGAGTATTGTAAAGTAAAAAATAAAATAAAATAAAATAAAATAAAATTAAAAAAAATCTGAAAGATAAAAAAAAAGGAAAGTCTAGAACAAATTAGGATGCTATTGCTAAATGTGAAAAGAAATAAAAATACCAAGCTGAAATTTTACATTCAGTAAAATATTGTTTAGTAATAAAGAAATTTAAATATTAAAACTTCTTTGACAAACACATTTGAGAGATTTTTTTTTTTACAAGAAGAGCTAGTTCTCTAAAGGGAATATTTAAAGTCTGTTTAAATATTTAAGTAGAAGTACAGTAATACTAGACAATAGCATCTTGGAACTTCAGGGAAGAATAAAGAACAGTGAATAAGAGTGTATGCTGCTGCTGATGCTAAGTCACTTCAGTTGTGTCCGACTCTGTGTGACCCCATAGACAACAGCCAACCAGGTTCCCCCGTCCCTGGGATTCTCCAGGCAAGAACACTGGAGTGCGTTGCCATTTCCTTTTCCAATGCAAGAAAGTGAAAAGTGAAAGAGAAGTCACTCAGTCATGTCCGACTCTTCATGACCCCATGGACCACAGCCTACCAGGCTCCCCTGTCCATGGGATTTTCCAGGAAAGAGTACTGGAGTGGGGTGCCATCGCCTTCTCCAGAATAAGAGTGTATATGTCTGGTAAATCTGCATAAAGTTGATTTAAAAAATAACAACAACAGCAATAATGTATGGAGAGTTTCAAAATATATATATGATATGAACTGCATATGATTTGTGAGGTGGCAAATGAAGTAAAATTATTCAAAGTTCCTTCAAATTTTCAGAGGAAATATACTAATTTAAGTTTGAATTTTTAAACTAAAAGATGATGGTGGTAGTCTCAAGTATAATCAGAAAGAGAATAGTGATAGAATCTATAATTAATAATAGTTAAAAGGATAAAAGAAAAGAACAAAAAATAATCTTATGGAACATGAATAGAGAAAAGGAAGAATATAAATCATATGTGACAAGTTGAAAGCAATTAATAAGTTGGTAGATTTCAAATAAGATATATCAATAATTACATTACATGTAAATAGAACAAATATTTAATTATAGAATAAAGTTAAAATGCCAAACTTACATGCTTCTTCCAAGAGACATATACAAGAGACATATAAAATGTAAAGACAATGCAGGTTGAAAATAACAGGATGGGAAAGAATTTGATGCAAACCTAAACCAAAAAAAAGACTATGTAGCTGTATATCAATGCAGACTTTATGGAAAAATGCATCACTTGAGATAAAGAGATGGACTTCTCTTTTAAATCATTTTATTTCTTTGTTCACTTCTTCACTTTGGCTCTGCTGGGTCTTGGTTGCTGCACAGGCTTTCCTCTAGTGGCGGCGGGGTGGGCTGCTCTTCCCTGCGGCACTCGGGCTCCTCCTGTGGTGGATCCCCTTGCAGCAGAGCACAGGGCTCCAGGCCCGTGAGTTGTGGTAGCTGCGGCTCCTGGGCTGAAAGCGCAGGTTCAGTACCTGTGGCGAATGGGCTTAGCTGCTCTGCAGCCTGTGGAGTTTTCCTGGATCTGGGATGGAGTGCGTGTTTCCAGACTGGCAGGTGGATTCTTTACCACAGAGCCCCCATGGAAGCCCTAGACTTCCTATGCAAAAACATAGTTCACTGGTTCACTCTAATTGCATAATTACAAATATGAATGCCCCAAACAACACAGACCCAAATACATAAGGAAAAATGAAACATAACTACAAAAGAAAAAGCCCTGAAACCTGTAATAATGTTGGGAAGTTTTCAAGTACCTCTCAGTTCCTGATAGAAGAAACAACCTAAAAATATTAGAATATAGTTAATAAGCTAAGCTTAATTAACATATGTTAATTAGAAAATATTTTGAACTAAATGAAAATACAAATAAGACATGTAAAAACTTATGGGATCTGGCTAAAGTGATTGCTAGAGGGAAATTTTCTAGCATTAAATATCTATCTATATATATATTTAATATCTTATTAGAAAAATAGAAAAAAATCATCTAGGAAAAGAGAACATTAAAGGAATGTTCAAAGGAAGACAAAGGAAAAAGTATGAAAACAAAAATGAGTAATGTTGAAAACAAAACCAATACAGAAAATCACTGAGCTCAAAAGCCTATACTTGCAAAAGGTCACTGCAATAGATAAACCTCTAGCTGAACTGCTCCACAAATAATAAGAAAAGACACAAATCATCATTATCAAAACTTAATAAAAGGATATTACTAAAGAACCTAAAGATATTAAAAGGAAAATAAGGGACTACTATAAACATCTCTTTGCCGATAATTTGACAGTTAGGCTAAAGAGACCAATTTCTTAAAAGATACAACTACCAAGGCTCGTTCAAGAGGCAGCAGGCAGTCCGTCCGCGTGGACTGCCACGTCCAACAGTCTGAAGTACGTGTGTGGTTCGTCCTTCCTGCCTGAATGGTTACCTGCGTGACTGGCTGAAGCCTTTGCGGCAAGGACTAAGGAAATCAGAACCATGTTCTGCGACAGTGTATCCGATTCCTTCCTACTGGAGGACTGGTGACTCCTTCTTCTAGTGGGGTTTGGGATCCCCAAACTGTGGTTCATAAGTGTTCACTGGGGTCATGGACATGCTTGATTTGAGCTCACAATGCCTTTGCTTAGCGTCTTTGTTGACTGTGCATCTATTTTGTGTGAGGACCCTCCTCTGCCACAATCCCTCGGCAACGTCTGTGAGTCGGGCTCCCCCGACTGCCCCTCCAGCTCGCAGATTCCAAGCGCTGCCCTTGGCTCCTGAGGGGGGTGTAAGCCACCTGGCCTGCAGTGTTCAGGGTCCGGTGACCCCACTGCTGTCGGAGAGCCCAGTTCAGCTGTCTCTGCTCTCGTCAGCCCGGCCTGCTCGGAGGGCCACCACTCTCCCTTCCACCGGCAAATTCTGCTGCACTTTGGTCAGTGGGGTGCCCTCTGGGCACTTTTCCGTCCGCACGAGCCCACCTTTCCTAGCCCACCCATCCCTCCTTTACCATCTCTAAGGCAGTTAGGGCGTTTGCACCTCCCCTACGGTAGGAGCAGGCAGAGGGCAAACCTGAGCTGGGACACGTTTCTCAAGAGGCCTCAGCCGACCACACGGAAGACGCTGAGGCTGGGATGGCCCTTTGCAGCGGCCCCTCGTGTAGGACTTTTACCCCCATCTGGATCCGTCAGGGGTTGTGAGGTGCCCCGGGTATGCCAGGCCAGCCCTGCGCAGATCATGGCTGTGGGCCCTCTGCCGACAGCACTCCCAGCGGCTGGGAGAATCGAAGCGGGAAGGACATCTGAGTGGGTTATCACAGCAGACGCTAGTCAGGCTAGCCAAGAAGCCAGGCCCAAAGGGCTGCACGGCGTCCGTCCCACAGCGTAGCGGCCAGGAACGCCGCCCAGGTGCTCTCGGGCCAGGGAGCAGCTGCCTTGCGGGAACAGGGCAGGGGCGGTCGCAGGGGCAAGGAACGGGCAGCCGCCTGGTTTCCACATGGGGGATGCTTCCCTGGACTGCACATCTGTGCTTTGTACACTTTTCCATTTGTGTTCTACTTCAAACAACGTGAAATTATTTGGGAGAGGAGGAGTGTTTCTGAGATCTGGCAAGCACGGTTGTTTGAACTGCTGCTTACCTCTTGTAGATATTGACACAGCCTGGAATTTCCTGGTTTGCTGGTTGAGGAATACTTTTCCCAGGTGCAACACATCTGTTCTCACTTTCCAGTCATTGAATTTGGATGATTCAGATGCTAAATTGGACTCTTTTCTTTTATTTTTTTTCTGGTTGACATGAGTAAAGCAATGTGTGCGTTTTTAGAATGGAAAGCTTTGGCTAACTGAAACCAAAATTATTCCTTTTAAATCACAGGGCAAATTGCCTACATGCTGTAATAAACTTACTATTAAAGTTTGGGTATGCATCTATGTAGAGTAGTTTTGCTTTGGGATGAATCAATATAATGCCTTGTTACTGATATAGCTTTTCATAGCAAGAATGAATTTGCTGACTTTGGCACGTTAGCAGTGAGGGTAGGATGGTTCAAAATTATTCAGTTTTAGTAATTCTAAGAAGAAGGTTTCTAGTACAAGGGAAACAAAATCCATGCCAAGTGTTCCCAAGACACCATGGGAGCCCGAGTTCCTGTGCATTTAGAGAACGCCCATTCTAAGGATCAGTCTCATTCCCCAAGCAGACAGACGAGCCTTGCAAGGATCCCCTTGACACACAGTCTCACCCTAGACTTGATACCTCAAACCGCATGATCTGCTCCAGACCTTTCATTCCACACTTAGGAAAAATGCTTTAAAAGCCAGTAATCTTGGCAAAGCTAACATGTCAGTTGCTTCTGTGCACAACTTGAAAAATAACTGAAATTGTGCATGTGATGGTATTGTTCATTTTTATGGAAAAAGTGAAAAAGCAGGGTGACACCAGTAGAAAATATAGATGAGTATCTTCCAGACCTGGACATCTGGAAATGTCATCCTAGACATCCAGCAAAAGAGTTCTTGAATAATCCCAAAGGTGCTGTTGATAACAGCAACTCAAGTTACCGTAAGGAAATTGAAAGCATCATAGAATGGGAGCACATATGTGGATCATATAATCAACAAAGGATTAGTATCCAAAATTCCAAGAACTGCTTTTTTTTTTTTTCCCTTTTATCCTCTCCCTTCTCTTGTGAGTTTTCTCACCAGCAGAGAGCAGAACTCTGAGGAGCCACGCCTTAGAACTACGTCTACACCCAGAGAGGGAGGGACCAGCCTTCTCAGAAGTGGGGATCCAGTGGCCCAAACTCTGTTTTAAATCAATAAGAAAAGGACTGCTCCTGCTGCTGCTGCTAAGTCACTTCAGTCTTGTCTGACTCTGTGCAACCCCATAGACGGCAGCCCACCAGGCCCTGCCATCCTTGGGATTCTCCAGGCAAGAACACTGGAGTGGGTTGCCGTTTCCTTCTCCAATGCATGAAAGCGACAAATGAAAGTGAAGTTGCTCAGTCATGTCCAACTCTTAGCGACCCTATGGACTGCAGTCTACCAGGCTCCTCCGTCCATGGGGTAGATGTGTATAAGAGACAGGCACAGGCTTTCCTCTAGTGGCGGCGGGGTGGGCTGCTCTTCCCTGCGGCACTCGGGCTCCTCCTGTGGTGGATCCCCTTGCAGCAGAGCACAGGGCTCCAGGCCCGTGAGTTGTGGTAGCTGCGGCTCCTGGGCTGAAAGCGCAGGTTCAGTACCTGTGGCGAATGGGCTTAGCTGCTCTGCAGCCTGTGGAGTTTTCCTGGATCTGGGATGGAGTGCGTGTTTCCAGACTGGCAGGTGGATTCTTTACCACAGAGCCCCCATGGAAGCCCTAGACTTCCTATGCAAAAACATAGTTCACTGGTTCACTCTAATTGCATAATTACAAATATGAATGCCCCAAACAACACAGACCCAAATACATAAGGAAAAATGAAACATAACTACAAAAGAAAAAGCCCTGAAACCTGTAATAATGTTGGGAAGTTTTCAAGTACCTCTCAGTTCCTGATAGAAGAAACAACCTAAAAATATTAGAATATAGTTAATAAGCTAAGCTTAATTAACATATGTTAATTAGAAAATATTTTGAACTAAATGAAAATACAAATAAGACATGTAAAAACTTATGGGATCTGGCTAAAGTGATTGCTAGAGGGAAATTTTCTAGCATTAAATATCTATCTATATATATATTTAATATCTTATTAGAAAAATAGAAAAAAATCATCTAGGAAAAGAGAACATTAAAGGAATGTTCAAAGGAAGACAAAGGAAAAAGTATGAAAACAAAAATGAGTAATGTTGAAAACAAAACCAATACAGAAAATCACTGAGCTCAAAAGCCTATACTTGCAAAAGGTCACTGCAATAGATAAACCTCTAGCTGAACTGCTCCACAAATAATAAGAAAAGACACAAATCATCATTATCAAAACTTAATAAAAGGATATTACTAAAGAACCTAAAGATATTAAAAGGAAAATAAGGGACTACTATAAACATCTCTTTGCCGATAATTTGACAGTTAGGCTAAAGAGACCAATTTCTTAAAAGATACAACTACCAAGGCTCGTTCAAGAGGCAGCAGGCAGTCCGTCCGCGTGGACTGCCACGTCCAACAGTCTGAAGTACGTGTGTGGTTCGTCCTTCCTGCCTGAATGGTTACCTGCGTGACTGGCTGAAGCCTTTGCGGCAAGGACTAAGGAAATCAGAACCATGTTCTGCGACAGTGTATCCGATTCCTTCCTACTGGAGGACTGGTGACTCCTTCTTCTAGTGGGGTTTGGGATCCCCAAACTGTGGTTCATAAGTGTTCACTGGGGTCATGGACATGCTTGATTTGAGCTCACAATGCCTTTGCTTAGCGTCTTTGTTGACTGTGCATCTATTTTGTGTGAGGACCCTCCTCTGCCACAATCCCTCGGCAACGTCTGTGAGTCGGGCTCCCCCGACTGCCCCTCCAGCTCGCAGATTCCAAGCGCTGCCCTTGGCTCCTGAGGGGGGTGTAAGCCACCTGGCCTGCAGTGTTCAGGGTCCGGTGACCCCACTGCTGTCGGAGAGCCCAGTTCAGCTGTCTCTGCTCTCGTCAGCCCGGCCTGCTCGGAGGGCCACCACTCTCCCTTCCACCGGCAAATTCTGCTGCACTTTGGTCAGTGGGGTGCCCTCTGGGCACTTTTCCGTCCGCACGAGCCCACCTTTCCTAGCCCACCCATCCCTCCTTTACCATCTCTAAGGCAGTTAGGGCGTTTGCACCTCCCCTACGGTAGGAGCAGGCAGAGGGCAAACCTGAGCTGGGACACGTTTCTCAAGAGGCCTCAGCCGACCACACGGNAATATGCTGTCTAGCTTGGTCATAGCTTTTCTTCCAAGGAGCAAGTGTCTTTTAATTTCATGGCTGCAGTGAACTTCCAGATGTTCAAGCTGGATTTTAAAAAGGCAGAAGAACCAGAGATTAAATTGCCAACTGTCCAAGGGACTCTCAAGAGTCTTCTGCAACATAGTCCAACTCTAATTCCAACTCTCAATTCCATCGGATCATCGAAAAAAGATTATCTTTAGTTTTCTTACATTAAAACTGAAACAAGGATATTAATACATGAATGTCCAAAATTGAGCCTTAGGAAGCAAGCTAAATAAGAAAGAGCCTAACTTTTAGAACCAGAGCAAGTGCAAGTACTGATGTCACTGTATGTATACTGTGTATGTGACCTTTAGTAAGTTAGCTTCTTTGTGCCTCAGTATTTTCACAAAATAATTTATGCAAAGGATATAAAAAATAATTTATAAAAGGATTTTAGTAAATATTAGTTACCTTTCTTCTCTCTTAACTTTTTGGTTTGCTCTTTTATTGATATGAGAAAGGGTAAGACATCAACTATGAAGCATAGGGATATATCCAAATTTACCTTACTTCCACACTATGATCTTTTCATCTATTCATTTTAATACGTGGATTTTTACTTTCTACCTTATATATAGAAATGATAACTTTGTTGACTCACATAAGATCCAGGAAAGAAACTGATTAGATCTGTTAATATTATGTGATTTTGGGGGAAGTGGGGGAAGGGAGTCAGACCTCATTAGAATACCAACATCTTAAAAGACCAGAATTAACTTTAGAACAGTTTCAGTTCAGTTCATTTCAGTCGCTCAGTCGTGTCCGACTCTTTGCGACCCCATGAATCGCAGCACGCCNTTCCAAGGTCAATTTTCTTACTAATTTGTTTCTTTAAGGGTTGCTGCTGCTGCTGCTACTAAGTCGCTTTGTTCATGTCCAACTCTGCGACCCCATAGACGGCAGCCCACCAGGCTCCCCCGTCCCTGGGATTCTCCAGGCAAGAACACTGGAGTCGGTTGCCATTTCCATCTCCAATGCATGAAAGTGAAAAGTCAAAGTGAAGTCACTCAGTCCATTCTTAGCGACCCGATGGACTGTAATCTACGAGGCTCGTTCATCCATGGGATTCTCCAGGCAAGAGCACTGGCTTGAGGGAATCCAGAGTAAAAGATTTGTGCTTCCAGGCCTGTCAATGCTCCTTGGAGTCCTGGAGGTGCCACCGGCTACCCAGACATCATCTGATGGTCTGTGTATCTGGATAGAACCAGGGCGGAACCACACAGACATGCACTTGCCCCAGGCCACACCAGACAATTACAAACACTTGTGTTTTTCCCGTATTTGATCCCCAAAGAGCCTCTGAAATGTGAATCTATACTACAGATTCTGTCATGAGAATTCAGACACCAGCTAAATCCTCAGAGGAAGGGCTTGCAGTTAACCAGGGAGGATAAATAGAAAACTCAGGGCCTGGGGTCTGGGGAAAGCCTTCTAGAAGACCAGTATTAAGCTGAGACCCAAGCAACGATAGGGGCTTAGACAAGATTGTTGCGGATAGCAGCAGGACACTGCTTCAGCCCGGAGGAGGAGGGGGGATCTGAGAGCTGGAAGGAGCCGTGATGCTGGGACGTGGGTGAGGGGGACAAGGCATGAGGGGCCTGGGGACAAGACTGAGAATGTGGACTCTGTGCAGTGAAATAGGGGCCCTGGGGAAGGGGCACCGGATGGGGCCATGCAGCCATCCTGGCGAGAAGGTGGTGCTGTCAGGGGTGGGAAGGAGAAGTCAGGTGAGAGCAGCGTCGCAGGCTGCATGCAGCGGAACGCGTGACTACCTGCAATTCTGGGACCAGTGAGCGGGCTCTGCCACTGCAGCAGGGTCAGGAAAGGGGCCGGGCTGCACCGCTGGAGGCGGCGTTTCTCCAAGAGGCCTGCATTCCTGCCATCCGGACCCCTGGGGATGCTCGTGAAGATGCTGATTTTTCTGCTCTAAAGGGGGAAAGAGGTGACAGTGGAGACCCGGAGTCCTGCTCAGGCAAGTGGTGAGCACACCAGCAGTGTGCGGGGCTGTGGAAGCTGCCAGGAGCTCATTCGCCCCGGGGACCGAGGTGTGTCCACTGGATTTGCAAGCATGAAACCATCCTCCATGACCCTGGCAAGGTTGGACTCCAAGGTGGGGTACAAACACAGGCCAGGCTGACCAGTCTGGGAGGTGCATTCAAGATGCCGTAGTGCAGACTGAGTCTGGAGGGTGTTTTCATAACCCTTGGAGGGACTGTCAGCAGCTGGAGGAGATGTGAGGCCTGCAAAACATCAGGGTTTGGGTTTCTGTTTGTTTTTAGGGTGAGAGAAACTTGAATTGTGGTGGGAAGGAGCTCGTAGAGAAACAGAGATTGGAGCTGGTTGGCCAAGTAAGTCCTTTAGGACAGGGTTCCCCACACAGGGGGAGAACAGTTTCATACAGCAGAGGAATCAGAATCACTCAGTGCTCATCCAGGTTCCTCTTGAACACTTCTGTGCTGAGAAACACATGATGCCTTTCAATGAAAAGTGACCCTTTTGATAGTTCTGAGTGAGCCAAAATTCCTTCTGGCATTTTCTCTTAACTGCCCTAATTTAACCCTGGGGCTTCTAGAATAGACAGTCCTCCTTCCACGTTATGGAAATTCAAACACAGTCTTTCCCTGTGTCTTCCCTTTAATGCCCTAATCCCTTTACTGCTGGCCGTTCTGTGCCCTCGCTGGGCACCCAGAGCTCAGCGTCCTGCCGAGTCTCCCTGGCTTCCTCACCACAAAGCCAACACTCCCGACCTTTTCCTGGAGAGGTGCGCTGTTTCTGCTTTTGCATGTGTAACTCCAAATGTCAGCTTAATATTTGATTACTATAAAATATAAATATACAATATAGAATAGTGAACAAAAGGAAGGAAAATTAGGGCCTCTGCTCCAAAATTTGAATGGTATTAAGAGAATTTGGAAAACTCAGCAGTGGCCACAGGACTGGAAAAGGTCAATTTTCATTCCAATCCCAAAGAAAGGCAATGCCAAAGAATGCTCAAACTACCGCACAATTGCACTCATCTCACATGCTAGTAAAGTCATGCTCAAAATTCTCCAAGCCAGGCTTCAGCAATACGTGAACCATGAACTCCCTGATGTTCAAGCTGGTTTTAGAAAAGGCAGAAGAACCAGAGATCAAATTGCCAACATCCGCTG
>SJYV01025701.1:38116-84194 GCA_006410875.1 Neotragus pygmaeus | reverse complement strand
AAGGGGACGACGGAGGATTAGATGGCTGGATGGCATCACTGACTCGATGGACGCGAGTCTGAGTGAACTCCGGGAGTTGGTGATGGACAGGGAGGTCTGGCATGCTGCAATTCATGGGGTCACAAAGAGTCGGACAAGACTGAGCGACTGAACTGAACTGAACTGAAGAGAATTCAGTGACTCTGGACTCACTCAGAATAAATTTTCCAAGCTTGTGTACTTAGTTTTTCAGAAGGTAAGTGAATGTAAGTGATACTAAGATTAAACTATATACTATGATTTGGCAGCAAAGCATTGTTGATAGAAAAATCTTTATTCTAAACATGTGTTTTAAATGATATCAAAAGCGGCTGCAAGTGAACTTTAACAGTCCACCCCTCCAGTTTTGGCATGTTTCCAGATGTTAATCCCAGAAGAAAAGGTTAATTAATTTGGCCCCGAGAAAGTATGATTAGTTTGGTTTAAATCTGTCTTACAGATGGGCCGGGGTACAAACACCAGAGGGCTGGAAGGGGCAGGAGCCTGGGGAGGGCTGTGATTTGGCTTCTCCCTCTACTTGTGGTCTACAGGAAACCATTGAAGAACAAGTATCTCCCTCTTCTCTGAAATCGCCAACACCCTCCAGACCCTAAGCATGTGGCTCTTTGCCTGAGGCCTGAGCTGACACCACTGGTAACTCTATTCGCCACAGGGACTTTTCCTGTTGTGCGCATTCTCTTATTTTTGGCTGTCCAGCATTCATCCCTTTTGAGGGTGTCAGACCCTGACTGTCTTTGGGAAGACATCTATTGTCTGCATTTTCCAGGACTGAGGGGACCCAGTCCTTGCCATTCAAGAGTTGCATCCCCCTGGCTGGGGACATGTGGTGCTGGGGGACCCGGGAGGCCTCCCTCCTGGCTCTGCACCAGCCCACAGGCCAGAGGACACTCCTAGTTTCTGCCACAGGTGTTCAGAGAGCGTCTGTGAGCCTAAGCTGAGGGCGGAGCTAAGACAGGAGAAGAGAACGGGGGACAAACAAACTGAGTCTTGGTTTCATCGTCACCCATGATCTCTCACGCTGCCAGACTTCTCGGCTCTGCACATCGAAATCTCAGCTCTGGTCAGCTGGATTTAGCTTGATCACTGTCATCTGCTGCAGAAGCGTCTGGACTGTGCGTTCTGCTCTGCATTCGTGCCGTGGGTCTGGGCTCCAAGCTCCCCACTTACACGCCCCCTGGTCCCTGGACGTCATGGCTGGCGATGCTCTTCTGATGTCAACCTTGGCTACTCCTCAGCCTACAGCTTGTATCCCTGTTGGCCTCCGTCTAATTCTGGCTGCTCTGGGTAACAATCAACATGATCCAAGTTTAGCTGGTGTTACTGCTCTGTTGCCCAGGGAGCTACAGGCAGACAGAGAAATCTCACAGCTGCCTTGAGCAAAGTATTCTCATGTCTCTCAGAACCAACAGAAATTCTTTCTAATTTCTTAGCTAAAGTAATCAGGGATGGAGACATGCAAACATCAGTTAAAGGCAGCTATTCTGAACAAGCGTTTTCTAACGGGCTGACCACGTTCTCGTTGTGCGAGAGCCTCTCTTGGCTCTGGCCTCTGTATTTGCCATCCCAGGCCCTTGGCTCCAGTTTAGCTAAGTCAGGGGTCAGTGGTGCATCGTTGAGAAATTAAGAATTATTCTATCTGCATCCACACTCCTGCTCAAGAGCTCTGAGTGTGCCCAATAAGGGCCAAGTTGAGCTGAGGTTCTGCTGGGTTAGGAGGTTATGCTTGGGCTCACAGCTTCTGCCTGAGTCCAGAGGTCCTGCTGGACTTGAAGTTCCTTCACACCTGCCTCTATCCTCAGTTTCCACCTTTCCTCTATCCCCAGCTTTCATTGGATGGTCTCCCCCACTATTTTCACCTCTCACTCCCAACCACACCCTTGAAAACTAGATAAAATTGGTTTCTTTCCATTTCCTCAAATGAAGCTGGAACTGATACGAGCCTTGAAGAATAGACCCTAAAATCCTTGTGCTGGACATGACTGCCTAGTGTTGGGAATTAAAACTAGGGGTGCAGAAAGGAGAAGCAGTGACTCCAGATGGAGGGTCTGGAGACCCTCTGCCTCAGGAGGGTTGGAGGGGACTCTCCAGGAGCCAGTGGACTCACCTGGCCAGAGGGAGCCGGGGGGCAGTGATGGGACTTGGGCCACACTTTACAGGGCCTTGAATCAACAGGTGCAGGCAAGAAGTGGTCTCAACACAGGATTTGCATTAGTTTGTGTGAGGAAAGTGTCATCTTTGGTGACATAATTACTATCTACAAGGGCATGTGCAATATGGGACTCAGATCCACCATGAGATAATATTTAATATGCAACTTAAATTGCCATTTTATCCCCAGGGGTCTGTTTTCAATCTAAAGATTAGGTTGACCTTGAGACACTTTCTTGAACCAGTTAATGAAAAGAGAGAAAGATGGTTTGAACTTGAGTATGACTTTTCTTCTCTATATTCAGTATCTTTGCTTCAAAGGAAGCTGAGTGTAACTGTCAATGGTTAAGACATTAACAATCTTTTTTGGACATTTAAAAGATGTGATTCTCCTTGGATTCAGTAGTCCTTAGTCAGTTAGACCTGGGTACACAACTCAGGAGCAATGGTTGCACAGAAACTCAGAAGTGTTTTCTATTATTAATACTAAGTTGATATATGTCTGAGGATAGGCTCAATTCAAAGTCAATCTAGACTCAAATAGCTGGCATCTTTGGAGGAAATTCTTACTCTTGAGTTGGCCAAGGGTAGAATTATTCTCTCTGAAGAACCAAAAAGGAAAGCTATTATCCCTGCATCATGACTAATTTTAAGTGGGGAGATTGGCTTTTTGCAGAACTATTATCCATGGAGAGTTGAAGGTCCATGGAAATGAAAGACCTAAATATAACATCATGGGGGCTCCAGGTGTTGCACTGGTCTTTTCATCTTTGAAGTGAGCAGGGATGAAATGCAGGCTGCATTTTCCAAACCTGCAAGCCTGTACTTTCCAAGGAGTGCTTCCTGTCTGCGTGTACAGTGGTACTGATGGACCAGCAGTTAAGAGAGTGTCCCTGGTCTGAAATGCAAGGGTGGGAGTGGACCCATTGTCTGCAGAAGTCTAACTGTTGATGAAGGAAGTCTCTGTCACTCAAGGTGGTATCAGGCCTGTGTTATCCCGGAAGCCCCAAACTGGTTTGGCTGTTGCTGCTGGAATAGTCCTGTTCTAGGTGGACAACACCGAAGATGGTCAACACCGAAATCAGATTGATTATTTTCTCTGCAGCCAAAGATGGAGAAGCTCTACACTGTCAAAAAAAACAAGACCAGGAGCTGACTGTGGCTCAGATCATGAACTCCTTATTACCAAATTCAGNAAAAAAAAAAAAAACCCACAGAAGAAAATTTCCACATGCTCCCACCACTACACCCACCTACCTACTTGCTTCTTTGCCTATATGCTCAGTCATCCCTCTTGCTACCCAGAAGAACTATCTGAATTCTTACCTAAGGCCAACCCTTGACCTGTGGATCAGATTTCATTTCTTTTTGCCTCCCTGAGGATTACCTAGGCAATCTCCCCTTCCCTACAGGATCATTCCATCAGCGTACAAACAGATGTTGAAACCTCTCCCATCTTGGAGCATGGGGCAGGGGGATCAACCCTCAATCTCACATCCTCCTCCAGCAACCGTTCCGCATAGCTGCAGCCCTCTCCCCTTACAGCAAACTCCCTAGACGTCTACTGCTGTCTTCATCAAGGCCTCTCCTATTCCCGCATGCTTGAACCCAATCCAAGCAGACTTCACTTCACCCTCTCCTCCGCACTCCACTAAAACTACTCACAAGGGTAGTCTGTGGATCCTCAAAATGACTCTTCATGTTGCTGAGACCAGTGTCCTTCTCAGCCTTCAACTTACCTGACCCGCTTGCGCACAGGCCCTGGGTGCTCACTGACTCTATCTCGGGCTTTCCCCTTCCTCTCTCGGCATTGCTTCTTTCTTCCTCACTCCAGGCCCTTTCTCAGCTTCCTCTGCCTCAGTACTGTCATTGCCCTGGCCTCTCCTCGAGGAAGGACTCATGCCCCAGACTTCTCCTCTCCTTTAATGAACTCACTCCCCAGGTGGTCTCACCCCAGCACGTACTTCTCAAAATTCTTCAAATTCCCCTCTCTAGCCCACACCATCGCCCTGAACTGCAGAGTCTCGGAGCCAATCGCCAATCCATGATTTCCTCTCAGGTCTCAAACCTGACATTCAAAACTGAACACCTAGGACTTCCCTAGTGGTTCAGTGGTTAAGAATCCACCTTCCAATGTAGGGAACTCGATCCCTGTTCAGGGAACTAAGATGCCCCATGGTGCGGGGCAAGGAAGCCCTCGAGCTACAGCTACAGAGAAGCCCTGCACTGCAACTAAGACCGGAGGCAGCCAAATAAATAGACATTTAAGAGCAAAAAAAAAAAAANACAAAGCTAGTAAACATTTTTATCAGGAGCTGCTGCCCCCCACACCTCTGGAGCCGGTTGCAGATGGGCCCTGGCAGTTTGTCACCCATGCCTGGCTCGCCACCTGGGACTCAGTCTTCCAGCCTGAGTGGTGAGTCTTGGCTTGGGGAGGGGGTTCATCCTGCTGATAGCTTCTCTGTTTTCCTCCTTCTTCAGGACTTCTGTGTTTGCTGCTTTTCTATAAGTTCAGTGGTCCTAACCACACACACTGTAGTAGCTACTGCTTCTCACTGGGTAAGTAGCTACCAATTTTCACTAGGTGAGTGTGCCTTATTTTAAAATTCACATGTGTGGATCAGACAATGCTCCCAGAATGGTGGCATTGAAGATCTGTTCTTCCATAAAAACAATGAGAATACTAGCAAAATTGTCAAAATAAACTTTTTCAACAGTTTAGAAATTAACCAGAGCCTTGCAACAACACAAGGAATTTTTTAAAATTAATTAATTCATTTTAATTGGAGGTTAATTAATTTACAATATTGCAGTGGTTTTTGCCATACATTGACATGAGTCGGCCATGGGGGTACATGTGTCCCCCATCCTGAACCCCCTCCCAACTCCCTCCCCATCCCATCCTTCAGGGTCATCCCGGTACACCAACAAGGAATTTTTATTCAAGAAAAATGGCTGTGTCTTGGTGAGATCTTTGTGGCGCTGTAACTTTCCCCATTCCGGCCCTCCTGCTCCAGCTTGGCCATGATGCTGAAACCTCCAGCCTCACAGTGAGGGCAGCTGTGTAGCTGCCAGAGGGCCCAGAAATCTTTGAAGCTCCCCAGACCCTGTGCCCAGATCAGCACACCATTTGGCAAGTCTGGCAGTTCTCTGGAAACCTCCACTCAAGGGGTTGTCTTTATTTGACCTGACTCAGAGCTTACTCAGTGTAAACAGTCCTTCCCTGGGATGTTTGTTGGAAAAAGTCAGTGGCAATTACTTAATATAACAGCCACACGGAGAAGCAATAGCATTTGGGGCAAACAAGAAAATGACCAAAACAACAGAAGGAAAGTCTAAGCAGTAATGTGTCCACACGGGCTTTGGAAAACTCCAACACATCCTGGGAATCCAGCATGTCACCCACATAATGCCCAGGAAAGGCCTGGGAAGGAAGGCCCAGTTCTCTCACTTCATGTCCACCTCCTCCACGAGCAGGAGGTGATGGGTGAACCCGTGTTGTAATCTGCCTGCCAGAGCATCAACACAGCACACACAAGGCCCACAGCAAAGGCCGGGAGACCTACTGTTCGAGACTGTCAGGGAAATTTCAGCTCTGTCATCAGCAGCAGCCAAGGCAAGTGCCCACATGTAACAGAGAACACACTTATGCAATGAATTTGAAAGTGAAAGTTGCTCGGTCATGTCTGACTCTTTGCGACCCCATGGACTGTAGCCTGCCAGTCTTCTTTGTCCAGGGAATTCTCCAGGCCACAATACTGGAAAGGGTAGCTGTTCCCTTCACCAGGTGATCTTCCTAACTCAGGGGTCGAACCCAGGTCTCCCACATTGCAGTGGATTCTTTATCAGCTGAGCCATCAGGGAAGCCCACAGGATGAATTTAAGAAAATCAGAAACAACAGTGGCAACCAGCAAGACCAGGGCTCCTTTGGAGCAGTGGACGGTCTCACCTCCCGAACGGCCATATTTTATATTAGAAAAAAACCCAAGGAAAACAGTTCTCAACAAAAATTTTGGGATATCCCAAAACAGGAAAGTTTGGCCCCAAACAGAAAAGAATTGCCAATATAAATTCTCCCTGAGTAATCTGAGACATTAAATTTAACAGGCAAAGACATTAAATTAGTTACAGTGACTATGTCTAGGAACTAATATTATGCCTGGCTTGGAGTCTAAAGAACTAAAGAAGAGCGTAAGAGTGAGCTTATACCAAATAGATAATATTAATAACAGATCATAGTTATAAAATAGCACCAAAGAGAACTTCTAAAGTTGAGAAATAGGACTAAAATGGAAAAATTCAATGTAGGAGCTCAACAACAGCTTGTGATGGCAGAAGAAAGAGACAGAGAACTTGAAGATAAGATAAGTCAAGTGAGACGATCTAGTCTCACTCAAGTGAGAAAAACAAAGAGAAACAAAGAAAAATAAACCCCAACGTATACATGATGGAAGCCTCAAGGAGAGGCGAGACAGAAAGGGGCAGAGATAAAATTTAAGGAAGTAATGTCCCAAACTTCCCAAATTTGATGAAAAACATTAATCTACACATCTATAAAGCACAAATAAATTCCAAGAAAGAAAAATTTGAGGTGATTTACACCTAAAAAGATAAAACTATCAAGAGTCACAGAGAATATTGGAAGCAGCAGGAGAGAAGGGACTCATTGTGAACAATGTATCCACAATAACAGTAAAGCTGATTTTTCACCAGAAACCACATCAGCCACAAAACAGTGGGACGACATGTTCAAAGCACTGAAAGACTCTTCAGAGGAAGAGTCAAAAGCAGGAACGCAAGCAAGAATTTGTGCGCATGTGTTCATTATAGCTCTGGTTCTTCCGTGTCTGACTTTGCAACATCATGGACTGTAGCCTGCCAGGCTCCTCTGTCCATGGAATTTTCCAGGCAAGAATACCAGAGTGGGTTGCCATTTCGTACTCCAGGGAATCTTCCCGACCCAGGGGTTGAACCCGTGACTCTTTCGCCTCCTGTGGTAGCAGGCAGGGTCTTTACCACTCGCGTCGCATGGGGAGCCTTGCAGCTCTATAAGTGAAAGTGAAAGTTGCTCAGTCGTGTCACACTCTTTGTGACCCCATGGACTGGAATTCTCCAGGCCAGAATACTGGAGTGGGTAGCCTTTCCCTTCTCCAAGAGATCTTACACAACTGCCAAAATGTAAAAACAACTCAAATGACCATTAGGAGATGAATGGATAAACAAAATGCAGTCTATTCATATAATGGAATTTTTAAATGGCTAGACGAAAGAAGGAAGTCCTGACATACTACACAGACGAACCGTGAAAACTTTATGCTGAGAAGTCAGACACAAAGGACCACATATTCCGTGATTCCACTTTCCTCGTTCAGAAAAGGCAGGTCCACAGAGACAGAAAGCAGAACAGTGACTCCAGGAGCTGGAGGTGGGGAGGGAGTGGAGAGTGTGTGCTGAGGGTTAGGAATTTCTCTGGGGGCGGTGATGAAAACCTGCCTGATTAGAAGTGCTGATGGTTACAAAGCCATGCAAATATACTAAAGCTGAGTGAACTGTACACTTTAAAGTTGTGAACTTTAGATTTTAAGAATGGAATTAAGTCTGGAAAGTATATCTGACCTGAGATTCTATAATTCAAAGGAGACACAAATATTGTCTTTCTCTATAAACTCTGTAGAAAACCAAGAACAATTTGTCTAAGTTCTTGACCAAACCTCAACTATACAGAACACGGCTGAGAGCCAAGTGGAAAAAGACCCAACTACAGCATTCACTGTGCCCACTCAGGCTCACAGCCTCGGCTCAGCGTTCAGTCCACACTCCTACTCTGCATGACATTTAACAAGCCAGGGGATCTAGTATTACAGCAATAAGAAGTTCTAGGATAATAAGTAAAATAGTAAATGTTATATGATGATCACATCCCAATAAACAAGAATGTTGCAAGTTCATCTTCCATGCTGTTGCTGTTCAATCGCTCAGTCATGTCTGACTCTTCATGACCCCACAGACTGCAGCACACCAGGCCTCCCTGTCCTTCACCACATCCCAGAGCCTGCTCAAACTCATGTCCATCGAGTCGGTGATGCCATCCAACCATTGCATTCTCTGTCATCCCCTTCTCCTCCTACCCTCAATCTTTCCCAGCATAAGGGTCTTTTCAAATGAGTCAGTTCTTTGCATCAAGTGGCCAAAGTACTGGAGTTTCAGCTTCAACATCAGTCCCTCCAATGAATATTCAGGACTGATTTCCTTTAAGATTGACTGGTTCAGTCTCTTTGCTGTCCAAGGCATTCTCAAGAGTCTCTGCAACACCACGGTTTGAAAGCATCAATTCTTCGGCACTCAGTCTTCTTTATGGCCCAACTCTCACATCCATAGGTGACCACTGGAAAAGCCATAGCCTTGACTAGATTGAACTTTGCTGGCAAAGTAATGTCTCTGCTTTTTAATACACTGTCTAGGTTTGTCATAGTTTTTCTTCCAAGCAGCAAGCGTTTTTTAATTTCATGGCTGAAATCAGTACCCACAGTGATTTCGGAGCCCAAGAAACTAAAGTCTGTCACTGTCTCCACTGTTTCCCCATCTATTTGCCATGAAGTGATGGGACCGGATGCCATGATCTTACTTTTTGAATGTTGAGCTTTAAGCCAACTTTTTCACTCTCCTCTTTCACTTTCATCAAGAGGCTCTTTAGTTCCTCTTCACTTTCTGCCATTAGGGTGGTGTCATCTACATATCTGAGGTTATTGATATCTTCCATAATGACTATCAATGTAAAATATACACCCCATTAATAGAGCACCTATTTCATCAGATCACCATCAGCTGTGGGTATTGTCTTACTCTTTAGTCTTTGCCAATCTGAAAGTTATAAAATAATATATTATTAGCTCAAATGCAACTTATTTGATTGAAATAAAGTGGCACGTTTTTTTCATGTTCACTGGCCAGTGTTTCTTTTCTAATTATTCATTCATATTTGCTGCCATTTTTTATCTTACTCATCATATTATTTTACTCATTTGTAAAGATTTTTCTTAAATTATTAATTTTACATCATTGACTGTCATATAGGCTGCACTTTTTCTCAAATTTTTCTTGTATTGAGTGCAAGTCACTAGCTTCTTTGTCACGTTTATTAGCTTTTCCACTTATAACTTAATCTTGGTATAATGTTTAGACTTTATTTTTAACAATTGTAAGACATTCTCCTCTACATTCCTCTTACAGATTTATGAATTTATGAATTGTCCATTCCCTCTGAATCTGAAAGAACTACAAAATTATGAGTCTTGGTAGGGGATGGAGAAATTATAGATATCTGCCAGCTTTTCCTCCTCATTCACTTGATGCACAATATGTAATTTTAGTTTTAAGTCTGATACTTTTTAAGTTTGACAACCGCATAATAGTCAATGCCTGCTATTTTCTAATTTAAGCAAAGAAATCCAATCAAAGAGAAGTTGTCACAGTTACAAAGAGGCTACTTCTTATAAGCTTTAATAGTTTTAGCACAATATTCAAATAAGTAGTGAATTACTGCTTGCACACAAGCAGGTAGGTTTATGTGCAGATAAGCAAGAACTTTGGAGATTCAAGAAGCACATTTCCTATTGTTATTGTTCAGTCAGTCGTGTCTGACTCTTTGCAACCCCATGGACTGTAGCACGCCTGCCTCCCTGTCCATCAACACTCCCAGAGCTTGCTCAAACTCATGTCCATTGAGTCAGTGATGCCATCCAACCATCTCATCCTCTCATCCCTTTCTCATCCTGCCTTCAATCTTTCTGAGAATCAAGGTCTTTTACAATGAGTCAGCTTTTCACATTAGGTGGTCAAAGTACTGGAGCTTCAGCTTCAGCATCAGTCCTTCCAGTGAACACTCAGGACTGATCTCCTTTAGGATGGACTGGTTGGATCTCCTTGCAGTCCAAGGGACTCTCAAGAGTCTTCTCCAACACCACAGTTCAAAAGCATCAGTTCTTCCACGCTTAGCCTTCTTTGTGGTCCACCTCTCACATCCACACATGGTGGTGGTTTAATTGCTAAGTCGTGTCTGACTCTTGCAACCCCATAGACTGTAGTCAGCCAGGCTTCTCTGTCCATGGGATTCTCCAGGTAAGAATACTGGAGTGGGTTGCCACTTCCTCCTCCATATGTGACTCCATACATCCATACATGACTACTGGAAAAACCATAGCTTTGACTATATGGACCTTTGTTGACAAAGTCATGTCTCTGCTTTTTAATACACCATCTAGGTTTGTCATAGCTTTTTTCCCAAGGGGCTTCCTATGCACTTCCTATACAGAATCACATATAAATGATGTAATATGGGCTTCCCTGGTGGCTCAGACAGTAAAGTGTCTGCCCGCAATGCGGGAGACCCGGGTTCGATTCCTGGGTCGGGAAGATCCCCTGTATATGCACTTCCTATACAGAATCGCATATAAATGATATAATACAGAGACTTCCAATTTTTTCTTTAAGAATTGAACATTACTTGATATATCTTAATTTATATGAGAGTCACCACAGATTCTCTCTCTGCAGTAATGGGTGAAAGTTGTTAAAACCCATTTCTCTTTCTGTTGGGTACCTGACCTACCAAATGGGATGAGTTTCCTCTTTGCTGGAGCTACATGTTAAAATCTGTTAATGTAAAAAGAAAGTATCACATCAAAATACAACTTAAGAGTTCATTTGGTTTTTATGAAAACTCCCTTATGAGCTTTACTCTCTATATTCTGAGTGCTGTATGTGACTAAACTATGATACAGTCCCCTAGGATTCAGTCTCTACTTCTACTTTTGAGTGCTGAAAAATAATGGGAATACTTTCTACGGTGTCAGTTTCAAGATGCTAATAGTATACCCTGAATAGTCATAATTTTGGATAAGAAATGTAAAAAGTTACAAATCTATTCATATTTTTATTGAAATTATATTTTTAATATTTAAAATCTCTTATTAATAAGAAATACTGTAGATTTACTATGTTTGTTCGCAGAAAATATTTTCCTTCCAACTACCTAGTTTGAATTTTAATATCTTCATCTTCTTCCTGTAAATATTTATTTTTGGAAAGAATATTAAGTCAAAATCCATGTTGGGTTTCTTTTAAAACTTTGTAGACCATCAACATTAAATTCGTTGCACACAGCCTGGATGGTTTAAACATTTCAATTTACATTTTCTGTCAACTATTATTAATCAGCCATCTGATTATAAGATATTCATTCAGTTAACAAATACTTAGAGTGTCAGACAGTGCGATAGACTTTAAACACATAGACGTATAGACCAAAGTCTTTTGCTCAATGAACTGTCACATGTTAAATTACCTAATATGCTACTAACAAGACATGGTTCTGATCACTGAATTAAATAGCTTACATTCTGAGAAAAGAAAGTCTAAAGCACCTGTATTAGTCAGTGTTCTCCAGAGGGAAAAAACCCAAGATAGACAGGTGACAGATAGACAGATAGGGAAAAAACTGGCTCACAAGGCTGTGGTGCTGTGGAGTCTGATTCTGCAGGTCAGAGCAGATTAGCAGGCTGGATAGTCAGGGACACGCTGGTGCTGCAGTAGGTCTCAAGTCCATATGGAGGCNTTTCAATTTACATTTTCTGTCAACTATTATTAATCAGCCATCTGATTATAAGATATTCATTCAGTTAACAAATACTTAGAGTGTCAGACAGTGCGATAGACTTTAAACACATAGACGTATAGACCAAAGTCTTTTGCTCAATGAAATGTCACATGTTAAATTACCTAATATGCTACTAACAAGACATGGTTCTGATCACTGAATTAAATAGCTTACATTCTGAGAAAAGAAAGTCTAAAGCACCTGTATTAGTCAGTGTTCTCCAGAGGGAAAAAACCCAAGATAGACAGGTGACAGATAGACAGATAGGGAAAAAACTGGCTCACAAGGCTGTGGTGCTGTGGAGTCTGATTCTGCAGGTCAGAGCAGATTAGCAGGCTGGATAGTCAGGGACACGCTGGTGCTGCAGTAGGTCTCAAGTCCATATGGAGGCCTAGGAGAATCTGAGCACCTTTCTCTTAAGACTTTAACTGAGGGAGTGAGACCACCCACATTCTGGAGGGCAATCTGCTTTACTTAAAGTCTGCCGATTCAAATGTTAATCTCATCTAAAAATACCTTCAGAGCAACATCTGTGCTGATGTTTGGCCAAATGTGTGGTTACTATGGCTGAGCCAAGTTGACACATAAAACTAGTTACACACTTGGAAGAGCAGCGAGTAAAGCAGCTATTGTTGCTGTTCAGCTGCTCAGTCATGTCCAGCTCTTCATGGCCCCAGGGACTACAGCACCAGGCCTACCTACCTGTCCATCACCAACTCCCAGAGCTTGCTCAAACTCATGTCCATCCAGTCGGTGATGCCATCCAACCATCTCATCCTCTGTTGCCCCCTTCGCCTTCTGCCTTTTATTTTCTTCAGCATCAGGGTCTTTTCTAATGAGCTGGCTCTTCACATCAGGTGACCAAAGTATTAGTTTCAGCTCCAGTATCAGTCCTTCCAAAGAACATTCAGGGTTGATTTCTTTTAAGATTGACTGGTTTTATTTCCTTGAAGTACAAGGGACTCTCAAGAGTCTTCTCCAATACCACGGTTCAAAAGCATCAATTCTTCAGTGCTCNCACCAGAGTAACAGTGAGTGGGGCGTCCCAGGCCTGGGGTTAAAGCGCTGGCTGGGGCTCCCACTCTCCTCAAGCGTGGGGCCGGTGGGTTTTTTGACCCGATAAGCAGGTGAATCCAGAGAAGGAAGAAAGCAAGAGGAGGGGTAGGGTCCTCAGCTCCCACTGGGCACATGTGCACAAGAGCGTCACCGAGGAGCCAGTGGAGGGGCAGGGAGTATTGGTCATCTTGCCACACAGGTGGGACCTCAGCAGGGGCGAAGGCACACAGCCCTGGTGGCAGCAGAGTCGGGACTGGACCACAGGCTCCTGCATCCCCTCCCAGAGCTGCTTCCCAGCTCCTCCTAGAAAAGAGAGATAGGCCGGAGCAGACTTACCTGGTCAGAGGAGACGTCACCAAGGAGAAGGACGAGTGAGATGCATCCTGGACGGAGATTGGCCCCTTTATAAGGCTTAGCCAGCGCTTCCTGGGGCTGGGAGCCCTGCGGCTCTGTTCGCTCTCTGCTTCCTGGAGCATTGCCCCACTCAGGTGGGTGGGCCACACCCAGGAGGGTGTGCTCAGCCTTTCCCAGCAGAACCCCAGGACACACTGCACCTCCCAGGATCTTCCCCTAGAGGCTTCTCTGTCCCCTGCTTGATCTGGGGCCCATGGAGTGTGTGGCAATAGGACAAGGATTAGAGTAGAGAAAACTGGGTTTCTGGACCTAAGAAAGGTGGAATTTTGGACTCTGAAGGCAGCAAGTTCTCCATTTTCCTTCACTCAGTCCTTCTACAAACTTGTTCTGAGTGTAAGAACCACTGCTTACTAAGGGCAAAAGATGTGCTAGGCATCAAGACACTACTGCCACTGCTGCCTGCTTCGTCCTTGCCAGCTATGAGCTAGATCTGTTGTCTCCAGGTACAAGTAGAAAATCAGCTTTATAAAGATTTTAAGATTATACAGCTAGCAGACAGTAGATTCCGGATGTGATCCCAGAAAAGCCTAATTCAAAACCTTCTATTAATCCTTCAACTAAATCTCAAGACCTTCCTTCTGGGACTCACAGTCCAGGGGAGTGAAGTAGGTCACCTCACTGCCGCCTTCACACCCGGTCCTCAGTGGATCCTGGGAGGGAGACAGGTGTGACCCACACTGACAGACGAGGGAACACAGAGAAGGCAATGGGCTTGGCCTTGTCACCTGCTGCTGAGGGCACCCTCAGGGTCCTGACTCCACCTCCTCACTCTTGAGTTCCCTTCTCAGCTCCTGGGTTCCCCGGGCCACCCAGGCCCTACTGTCTAGGTCCAGTGGTGGTGATGACCGTGGGATGAATCTGGAGGCAGGGACTTGGGCAAAGTCTCCTCTTGGACCCTGAGGCTGACTTCCCCGAAGTCTTCCATAACTTTCCTCCTCCTCCATGCTAAACAGTCTCTCTGAAGTTGGCGGCCAGGCCCTGGGCTCTGCTGTGTCCCAGCCTGCTGCGGAAAGGCTGGTTCCAGAGCCCGAAACAGGAACCTGGAGTCAAGCTGAGGCCTGGGGGCTTCTGGGGACCTGCCCTGCTGACTCACTGGGAGCTCTTGCTCGCCTTGGGACTTCCTCCCATGGAGTGAGGGAGCTGGTTCAGGCACTGGCATCCCTGAGCTCCTTCCCACTGCTGAGCCCGTCAGGGCCTCCCAGCACACGGACATCCCTGTTCACATTACATTCACTTTCTCAGGACCACTCCTCCCTGACTTATTCATTTAATCCATTCTCATCCCTGTTGAGAAACCTCCCAAGAACACACAAGACACTTTTGGCAGGGGAACTGAGACTTAATTCCCTCTTAAAGTCCAACTGTAGCCTTTACATTTTGAACCCTGTCAAAATACTTAAAATTAGTTTTTTTAGTATTTAGAGTTAATTCTCCTTTTGTTCCATTCTCAGCCTAAGTTTCAGAGGCTGAGCTATTTATAATCTTAAGCTCCTGGAACACAAATACCTCTGATCTCTTGCAAGGTCCTGCTCTTGTTGAATTTATTTTCCTCTAATCTCCATTCCCATTCCATTCGTCACAAAAAGCGTCAATTTCTTCTGTTTATATGAATACATTCTTGCAAATGTGCATAGTTATTTTCGTCTATGTGCTGTTGATGTTTTTTTATATATCTCAAACTTACAGAAATATACAGCAAACAAAAATGTATGTACAACCCAGTAACTTATTTCTATGACCTATAACCTTCCTTAGATCAGAAAAGAAAAGATGTCCTCCAGTCACCACCCCATCTTCTCTCTTCTCATGAAAACCACCAGCCAGACTTACACGAATGAAGCTCATGATTTTCTTTAACGTTTACCATTTAAGCATTTATCTGTATACACTGTAATTTGCCTGATTTCTGAATTTTACATGAATGGAAATATTTTTCTGGGTTCTGTCTGCCTTCTTTAGATCAGTAGGGAGTATACTGTGGTTTCTCACTGTTGTGCAGTATTCCTTTGCAAGAAAGTGACCATGATTGTCAAAAAATCTGCTTCAGATACTACATGCTGTTCATTTGCTTATCTTCCTTTTGGAGTGGTATCCTGCTCAGGTGACCAGAGATTTTGACCTGTGACCTCATGTTCCCCTGGCCTAGCAGCCTCCTTGTCTGATGACTTGCATGCCAGGGGCTCAGGGTAGGCCCTGGTTGTGCCTGTGCTGTGTTTGAGGAATGAGGAAGGGGGACCACCTTCCCTGGTGGTCCAGGGGCTGATACTCCAGGCTCCCAGTGCAGAGGGCCTGGGTTCAATCTCTGGTCAGAGAACTAGACCCCATATCTGCATCCCGGTGTAGTCAAGTAAACAAATTTTTTTTTTAATTTTATTTATTTATTTTTTTTATTTTACTTTACAATACTCTATTGGCTTTGCCATACATCGACATGAATCTACCACAGGTGTACACAAGCTCCCAATCCTGAATCCCCNTGAACTGACCTGACCCAGCATTACCTTAACTAATACAACCAGGCATTAATCATGCCTTTTGGTTGCAAAGATGAACAAATAGCAGAGCTACACTCAAAGAACACAGCCTAATGAGGGGACAAGCAGTTAAGTAGACAGCTTTTCCTGCGGTGCGTCACGTATAGTGAAACTACTGTGAAGAGGGTGGTAGCAGGTTGCCCAAGAGGGAAAGCTAACAGAACCAGGAGCTGCCATCCTGGAAGCAGCAAGGACACTGGAGGAGGAGGTCTGAAGCATGCGTGGGATTCAGCACGAGCACCCAGGCTGCAAACAGCATGGGTGAATTTCAGATACTGTGCTCTGGATGAAAGAAGTCAGATTGAGGCTCAGTTTTCTGTAATTCCTCTAATATGACCCCTGCAGTAGGCAAATCACCAAATAGAGACCGATCAGTGTTGACCAGGGGCTAGGGACGCAAGAGGTGTTGACTACAAAGGACCATGAAGGAATTTCGGAAATGTTCCTCCAAATGTTGACGGAAATGTTCTACATCTGATGTTGATAGTGGTTACATGTCAGTATGTACTTGTCAAAGTTCAAAGAAATGTATACTTAAACGGGTGAATTTTAGTTATTATAACTCAATTTTTAAAATGCTCTGCAAAAGGAAATTTTCATGTCTTTTTTTAGAATAAAAAAGTAAAAAGTATGCCATACAAACACTAATCAAAAGCAGTCTGAATCAACTATTTTAATATCAAAGTAGACTTCAGAAAAGATAATACTATCAGGTATAAAGTGAGATATTTCATAATGACAAATAAATCATTTCATATAGAATATCCATCCCAGACATGCATTCACCAAACAATAACACTTCAGAATATGTGCAGCAAAATCTAAAATAACTTAAATGAAAAATAAACGTGGTAAAAAAAATTCTCCAACCACAAGAAACATTAAAAATAAGAGAAATCAAACACACACTAATCAGAGAAACAAAAAATTAAAATAGCAAAAATCAGTGAAGTAGAAATAAAACAAAAGAGAAAGTTAAAAACAAAAATTTGACTTTTTGAAATGAACAATAAAAGTAATAAACCTCTAGCCACACGGGTGAGGAAAAGCTACCAAGCGAGCATAATTCCCCCCTGGGGAGCAGACAGGCCCTGCTGCAGACGCCAAGTCTAGAACAGACTAGCACAGGGCACAGTGGACGCGAGGAAATGTGACTGCAAGTGGACACGCTCTTTGAAAAACATAAATCACTAAAATTTGCTCAGTGTATGACTTTGATATCCCACTCCCTATTACAATTAGAGAAAATCAAATTCATGGTAAAATATTATTGAAAAGAAAAACCCCATTCCAGTCCCTTGTAAACTCTACCAAACATTGAAAACAAACATAAAAACCCTTCTACACAAAGCCTTCCAGAAAAGGGAAGAGGAAAGAACACTTAACTACTGGTTTGTGAGATCAGCATTATCTTAACACCAAAAGCAAATTGAAGCATCACTAGAAACTGTAGAAAACAATATCTCTCATGAACATAAATAGAAAAGTCCTCAGCAAAATATAAGCAAAGTGAATAAGCAGTACATAAAAGGGAGAATTTGCTGTGACTAACTAGAGCCTTCCTGAGTTAGGCAAGTCTGTTTTAACAGCCAAAACTCAGGGAATGTAGTTCACCATATGGAGACACTAAAGAGAACAAAACAAAACACACAATAGTATGAAAAGGCACAGAGAACATTTCTTTCACAAAATCCAACATCAGTGCAATGTAGCTGATCATACATAGAAGGACATTTCTGAAACACGTGCAGCTGACACTCTACTGAACAGTGAAAGATGATTATTTTCCCTTTCATGTCAGGACTAAGGCAAGTTAAGCACCGTTGTTACCACTTGTATTCAGTACTGCATGGCGGCCCTTCCCAGAGCATTAAGGGGGAAAAAAGTAACCCATACAGATTCAGAAGACATTAGTAGAACTGACTTTTTTCACAAACAACATAACTGTCTACCGTTGTTATTCAGTCACCAAGCTGTGTCTGACCCTCTGCTACCCCACGGACTGTAGCACACCAGGCTTCCCGGTCCCTCGCCATCTCCCAGAGTTTGTCCAAGTTCATGTCCATTGAATCAGTGATTCCATCCAACCATCTCATCCTCTGTTGTCCCCTTCTCTTTCTGACTTCAGTCTTTCCCAGCATCAGGATTTTTCCAGTGAGCCAGCTCTTGGCATCAGCTGGCCAGAGTATTTGAGCTTCCACTTCAGCATCAGTCCTTCCAAAGAGTATTCAGGATTGATTTCCTTTAAGATGGACTGGTCTGATTTCCTTGCTTTCCGAGGGACTCTTACGAGTCTTCTCCAGCACCACAGTTCAAAAGCATCAGTTCATCAGCGCTCTGCTTTCTCTATTGTCCAGCTCTCACATCTGTATATGACTGCTCTTAGATTATGGCCTTAATATACGGACCTTTGTCAGCAAAGTGATGTCTTTACTTTTTAACACTGTGTCTAGCTTGTCATAGCTTTCCTTCCAAGGAGCAATTGTCTTCTGATTTCATGGCTTCAGTCACCATCTGCAGGGATTTTAGAGCCAAGATAAGGAAATCTCTCACTACTACCTCCTTTCTCCTTCTATTTGCCATGAAGTCATGGGACTGGATACCATGATCTTAGTTTTTTAAATATTGAATTTTAAGCTGTTTTTTTTCACTCTCCTCCTTTACCCTCATCAAGAGGCTCTTTAGTTCCTCTTCACTTTCTGCCATTAGAGTGGTATCATCTGCATTATCTGAGGTTGTTGCTATTTCTCCCAACAGTCTTGATTTCAGCTTGTAATTTTTCCAGCCCAACATTTCGCATGATGCACCCTGCATTGTAGTGAAGGGGCTTGCATAACTCAGTGAAGCTATGAACTATGCCATGCAGGGCCACCCAAGACAGATGGGTCATAATGGAGAGTTCTGACAAAATGCGATTCACTGGAATGGCAAGCCACCCCAGTATACTAGCCATGAGGACCCCATGAACTGTATATAAAATATAAAAACTCTAGTATATCTTAAACATCAATTTTAAAAGTTAATATAATTAAAAAATAAGTTTAGGAATGTCTTAGGGTTGCTGCTGCTGCTGCTAAATCACTTCAGTTGTGTCTGACTCTGTGCGACCCCATAGATGGCAGCCCACCAGGCTCCGCCATCCCTGGGATTCTCCAGGCAAGAACATTGGAGTGGGTTGCCCTTTCCTTCTCCAATGCATGAAAGTGAAAAGTGAAAGTGAAGTCACTGAGTCATGTCCAACTCTCAGCGATCCCATGAACTGCAGCCTACCAGGCTCCTCTGTCCATGGGACTTTCCAGACAAGAGCACTGGAGTGGGGTGCCATTGCCTTCTCCATCTTAGTGTACAAGGTCAGTATTCAAAAATTAATTGTGTATTTTCAGACTAGCAATAAATTGGAAATTAAAATAGAAATGATAACATCAAATGTAATAGCATAGTAAAACATAAACTATACAAGGACAGGTTTAACGAAGTATAACAACATCCATACATTGAAAACAGCAGACATTACTGAAAGAATTTAAAGACTTAAATAAATAGAGATACCATGTCAACTCATTGAAAGTCTTATTGTGGAAAATGTCAGTTCTCTTCAAAGTGATTTTAAGATTCAACAAGACTCCAATCAAAATTCCAAGAGAGTATTTTGTATAATTTTATAAGCTGATTATAAAATTTCACATTAGTTTAAAAGATGTAGACAGCCAAAACAATTTTGACAAACTTCAAATTTGGAGAACTTAAAATACATGACTTGAAAGTGCATAATAAAATTATACTAATTGAGACAATGAGATTTTAGTATAAGGATAGCTATACAGACCAAAATGGAGTCCAGAAGTAAATCCGCATAATTTATTTTTTGACAAAGGAGCTAAGGTAATTTTACAGAGAAAAGATTATCTTTTGACATATATTATTGAAAATATTGAATGTTTATATAGGTAAAAACAATATTTACCCTTATTTCACACCATATAGTAAAAAAAAAAAATTAACTGGAAATGCATCATAGATGTAAACTTTAACATAAAGCTATAAAACTTCTGCACGAAAAAGTAGGAGTAAATCTTTGTGAACTTGTTGGGAAAGATAAACTAGATATGATAGCAAAAGAACAAATCATAACAGAAATAATTGATAACTGGGTTTTCTTCAAAATTAAAATACTTTACCCTTTCAAAGATACTCTTTAAAAATTCTGAACAGGCAAGGTTCAGACTGGGGAGAAAAATATATTTGATATTGTATCCAGACTATGTAAAGAACTCTCAAAAGTCATTAATAAGACATACAATCTGAGTTTAAATATTTGTGGAAGATTTGAACAGGCACTTTAATATTAAAAGACATTTGCATTAGAAAAATGAAGATGAAAAACAGAAACAATTCCCTAAATAACAGAATGCCTAAAGGGGGAAAGAGCAGCAAAACCGAGTGTTGGAGAGAACATGAATAAATGGAAATTTGCATATTTTGCTGTTGGGAATGCACGATGGTGCACTTTAAAAACTAGTTTGACAATTTCTTACAAAATTGAAAGTACACTCACCATTTAACCCAGCTATTCTACTCCAGGNTGTTGGAGAGGACATGAATAAATGGAAATTTGCATATTTTGCTGTTGGGAATGCACGATGGTGCACTTTAAAAACTAGTTTGACAATTTCTTACAAAATTGAAAGTACACTCACCATTTAACCCAGCTATTCTACTCCAGGTTTTTACAAAGTCTTGGGTAAAAGTTCCACAATAGCTTTTTTCACAGTTGCCAAACCTGTAAACAGTTAAATGTCTTTCACTTGGTAAATGGATAAGCAAAATATGGTATATCTGTATAATGTTATATGATTAAGCAGTAAAAGGGAGTGAACTCAAAACAGATGAAGGATCTAAACCTAAGACCAGAAGCTATAAAACTCTTAGAGGAAAACATAGGCAGAACACTCTCTGACAGAAATCACAGCAAGATCCTCTATGACTCACCTCCCAGAGTAATGGAAATAAAAACAAAAATAAACAAATGGGACCTGATTAAACTTAAAAGCTTTTGCACAATGAAGGAAGCTATAAGTAAGGTGAAAAGATAGCCTTCAGAATGGGAGAAAATAATAGCAAATGAAGCAACTGACAAAGAATTAATCTCCAAAATATACAAGCAGCTCATGTAGCTCAATACCAGAAAAATAAATGACCCAATCAAAAAATGGGCCAAAATACTAAACAGACATTTCTCCAAAGAAGACATACAGATGACTAACAAACACATGAAAAGATGCTCAACATCACTCATTATCAGAGAAATGAAAATCAAAACCACAATGAGGTACTATCTCACACTGATCAGAATGCCTGCCATCAGAAAGTCTACAAACAATAAATGCTGGAGAGGAAGTGGAGAAATCCTCCTACACTGGATATCTGTTTGGAAAGAAACTTTTTTAATATACCAAAGTTAACGCCAAATAGATGAGGGATATAAATGCAAAGAATGAAACCATATACATATCAGATGAAAACATGGGTACATTTTCTCAGAGTCTGGAACTGGGGAAAGCCTTCGTGACTCTGTCTCTGAATCCGGGAACAGAGGCTGACACGGCAAACAGCAAAACCCCACAAACAACGTTAGAAGATAAATGATAAGCTGGGAGAATGCATTTACAACTCACATCACAGATAAAGGGCTCACCTTCGCAAAATAGAAAGAGCTCTCTATATAGACCCACTAACCACACCTGTAGGATAGGTCCTAAAGATGCTGTTGGTGTTTAGTCACTGAGTTGTGTCTGACTCTGTGATCCCGCGGACTGTGACTTGCCAGGCTCCTTTGTCCATGGGCTTCCCAAACAAGAATACTTGAGTGGGTTGCCATTCTGTCTCCAAAAATAAAAGGAAGAATAAGCAAAAAATAAAAGAAAAACAGAAAGAGATACAGTTACCTAAATAATAGAAGACCTAAAGTTGAAAAGACTGGCAAAACCGAGTATTGAAAAGGGAATGAATAAATGGGAGCTTGCATGTTTTGCTGCTGGGAATGCATAATGGTGCAGCCATGCTGAAAAATAGTTTAAGAACTTCTTACAAAACTGAAAGTATACTTACCATTTAACCCAGCAATTCTACTCCAGGTTTTTACAAAGCCTTGTGTAAAAATTTCATAGAAGCTTTTTTCACAATTTCCAAAGTTAGAAACAGCTAAAAGTCTGTCACTTGGTAAATGAATAAGCAGAATATAGTATATCTGTATAATGTTATATGGTTAAGCAATAAAAGGGAGTGAACTCATAAACAGCAATGTGAATGAATGAGTCTCAAAAGCACTATGTTACATGAAGAAGAAAAAACTATGATTCCAGTAATACAAAATTCTAGAAAGGACAAAATTAGATCAGGAAGCAGATCCATGGCTGCCTGAAGAAGGTGTGATGGTGAAAAGCAAGGACAGTCATGAGAGGTGGTGGAAACGGACTCTGTCTTGATGGCACAGTGTTTACACAACTGCATACAGTTGCATTGAATTTCATACTCCACATAAGTGAATTTTATTGCAGTCACACTGAACAGTGAGGCAACAGGTTATAAAAGAAAGAACATACACTCTTTGTAGGAAACAGGAGTATATATTTGCTTTTCTTGAATGAAAATAATCTGAAAAAATTTCTAACAATTTGATGCATAATCTTCTGGATTGCCAGCAAAGGTCCGTCTAGTCAAAGCCATGTTCTTTAAAGTAGTCATGTGTGCATGTGGAAGTGGACCATGAAGAAGGCTGAGCACTGTAGAATTGCTGTGTTTGACCTGTGGTGTTTGAGAAGACTCTTCAGAGTCCCTTGGACTGCAAGGAGATCCAACCAGTCCATCCTGAAAGAAATCAACCCTGAATTGGAAGTACTGATGAGCTGAAGCTCCAGTACTTTGGCTACCTAATGTGAAGAACTGACTCATTGGGAAAGACCCTGATGCTGGGAAAGATTGAAGGCAGGAGGAGAAGGGGACAGAAGTTGAAATGGTTGGGTGGTATCACCGACTCGATGGACACAAGTTTGAGTAAGCTCTGGGAGTTGGTGATGGACAAGGAGGCCTGGTGTGCTGCAGTCCGTGGGGCCAAAAAGAGCCGGACATGACTGAGAGTCTGAACAACAGCAGCAGCAGCAGCAGCCTTCTGGGTTGCTTTTTATCGACATGTACTAAGTATATTGCTTCATAAACTTTTCCAAATGATTGCACATTGTGAACATTTTTATATGCCAGTAAATGCTTCATGTACTGTCTTTTTAAAGTTCAGTTTGTAAACAAGTGTTTAACAAATCACCCATGTTTGAATATTTGAGTACTTTTTCATTTTTCAGTGTTGAAGACTATGTTATAGTTTCAAATACTCTGATTTTAGTGCAGTAATTTTGGTCAGAATTAGCTTACAGTTTTGTGAGCTTGATAATGGCTATGAAAAGTTTGTCAGAGGAATAGTGAAAGTCCTTTTTGGGTCATGGGGCTGACCCATGCATTTCAAAGTGTGATTACAGACAATTATGGCTGTCAATGGAAGACACTTTTGGTTAATGAAGATTTTTATCTTCTTCTATAGACCACTGTGTAGAAGTGACCATGTCAACCCTAGCTTGTGAAGGCAACCCTAACAGAGAGAGACCTCACTAACAGCTGACACTTGAATTCAAGCCAGTCTTGCTGGGAGATGAAGGTCCATAAAGTTACACATCCTCGTCTTAAGCCCCACCATTTACAGCTAGAAGGTCACACTGTGATGAAAGGATCCAGGCTCTGCAGTGAAGCTCGGGGGACTCTGAGCTTTACTCCTCGGTCTCTGGAGATCACACTGTGATGAAAGGATCCAGGTTCTGCAGTGAAGCTTGGGAGACTCTGAGCTTTATTCCCTGGTCTCTGGCCACCAGATGGTGACAACACCCGACACTTTTATGTCCAAGAGTTCACTAAGGACTTCCGTGTCCATCAGTTCATCTACTACTCATTACAAACAACCCATAAACAAATGAGGAGCCCAAAGCAGAAGCGAATGAGACTCATGCTCAGGTAACTAGCTCATGGATGAAGGAACCAGGGTGTGCACTGCAGATTTCTTATGTCAGATTTGATAGTCCTCACTGTAAGCATTCCCTGTGAGAATGACTGCCTGTTGGGAGAATATACCACCTTTCACTCTGAGGTGCTGGTTGCATGACTCAACACTCTGGCTAAAATGGCTTTGGGTGGTATACACATGTTCCAATGTCCATTTTCCTCATTTTGAAGACATTTGTTATAATACACAGGACCTCTCTGTATTCTCTTTGCAACTTCCTACGAATCTAAAGTTATTTCAAAATTTTTTTGAAGTCAGTAACAAGTCAAATTACTGTGTGAGGTGAAGAATAAATAAGGAACAATTCTTTAAAAATATCCAGCCATTCTATACCCAGTTCAGGTTTCCCTCGTGGCTCAGTGGTAGAGCATCTGCCTTTCAATGCAGGAGTCCTAGGAGAGGTAGGTTCGATCCCTCAGTTGGGAAGATCTCTTGGAGAAGGAAATGGCAAGCCACTCCAGTGTTTTTGCCTGGAGAACCCCTTGGACAAAGGAGCCTGGTGGGCAACAGTCCATGGAGCCACAGAGACTCAGACATGACTGAAGCAACTGAGCATGAACACACAGACATGTACCCAGTTCAGGTGTCCAGAAACTCTGACCATTGTTCCTAGTTTCACTGAAAACTGTTAAATCCTAAAGCAGTTCTATTCAAGTGAAAACATTTATTGATCTCTGTTTTGTTTCAAGATGGTCAGTTTATTCAAATGATATACTTTTAAGTACACTTATCTGTCTCTTATTCTAATTTAAGTTCAAGGAGTTTGTTTGGCATGAGGAGAGTATATCATCCCATCTACCCTCATGATAGCCCCAAGATGTAGGTAACAGCCATATCACCAGATTACAGGTGGACAGACTACTCATTTAAGGAAAAATTTCCACACATTTCCAGTTTTTACACAAACCTGGGGTGGTATCCTAGAGATTTCAATCTAATTTTACTCAAAGCCCATACTNCTCTGTTTTGTTTCAAGATGGTCAGTTTATTCAAATGATATACTTTTAGGTACACTTATCTGTCTTTTATTCTAATTTAAGTTCAAGGAGTTTGTTTGGCATGAGGAGAGTATATCTACCCTCATCTACCCTCTACCATCTACCCTCATGATAGCCCCAAGATGTGGGTAACAGCCATATCACCAGATTACAGGTGGACAGACTACTCATTTAAGGAAAAATTTCCACACTATTCCAGTTTTTACACAAACCTGGGGTGGTATCCTAGAGATTTCAATCTAATTTTACTCAAAGCCCATACTGTCTTTCAGGGAACCAGCTCAGGCAATTTCAGTACTGGTGGCTCAGAGGAACAAAGTGTTTGCTTTGGACTTACATCATCCTGAAGCCGTGACATGCCAGATCACATGCATGCATTCAGAACAGCAATGCAGTCAGCAGTGGGGAGCTGTTCCTTCTCCCCGGGAAGGGGCAGCTTCGAGCTTGCCCTCGAGTAGAAGCGTAGATGGCAGTGACGGTGAGCTTAGACCATTTTGTTCAGCAAATTTGAGGAATCATGGCCTTGCTGGCTGCCAGGCAGGGACAAATGGGAAATTTGCTACAATTCAGTCAGCTTCTCAGAGGACAGAAGAGGAAACTTTTGGGCAGCCAGCCCAAGATTGGAGGCATTAGCTGCTGGACCCCAAGTCCTTGCTGTTCTCTGTTCTTGTCACAGGAGAGAAAGCAGCTGGCCCACGCAAGCGACGTTCCTCCCCACAGGGCGGCAGCTGCTTCGCCTGGGAGGACTTCAGGCGAGACCCCATTTGCCCCAAGAGGCTCAGGCTCTGCTTTGTCCTGTGTTGCCCTGTAAAATAAATCACAACACAGGATTGTTCCACAGGATTCTCACGTCTTGCATATTTATGGATCATCTAGACAGCAAATCTGAAGGGAACCTGGAGTGGGTAGCCACAGGCTCTACTTTTACTTATTGAAAATAAAAAGGAAAGAGCCAGCTAATGTTTACAATAGAGAGGAGCCATGAAAAAACTTTTTTACTTGTTGAGTTTGCAAATGTCTTTATTGTAGTCTTTTCCTTTGACAAGAGAACTTAGCACTCAAATGTTAGCTGAGCCTCACTTCTGATAAAAGAAAAAAGCAAAAACCATAAACTAGGCAAATAAAATTATGTTTTAATCTATCAAAACCCGAACTTTACTGAAACAAGTGATTGCATTTGGCAATAAGAGGTAAAATAAAAAATGATTGATTTTTATCCTTAACTTACTGCTATAGACATTGATTTTCAACTGCGAGTTATGATTCTCATCATAGAAACAATGAAAAATAAGTGTTCCAGAAAAGCTGTGAGAAAAATTGAGCTAGATGTAGAGTCTTTCCTTTATGTACTCAACTGCAAGTGCACATTCAAACACAGGAAACCAACACAACATGGCCTGCCTGAGTTTGAAGTTCATGATTTAGAGATACCCACTGTAACTCAGTCTGGAAATGAGACAGAAGCTACTCTGGACAAACAATGGTTCTCCTGAGATAATCATTAACTCTGCTGAGAATGCAAAGTCAGATGAAAGACTCCCTTTCTGGAAAGGCTATGGTGAGTTCAGTGAAACTCTGGCAGCCTGATTTGAGAAAGAATGCTCTGTTTTCCTTCTGGGGAGACAACCAGAGCACCATTGCCTGTGAGCTATAGAATGTTTTAGTTTTCAAACACATCAGCTCCATTTCGGCTTAAATAGCCTGAGCAAAACTTCCAGTGTACCTCAAGTTATCTTTTGGGTTCCAAGTATTTGTGACTGGCACAAATAAGGCTGGGTGATGACTGATCTTAAAAATGTTTTATGTCGATGTATGACAAAGCCAATAGAGTATTGTAAAGTAAAATTAAAAAAAATATTTTAAGACATATTAATGGTAGGGCTACAAGACACTTTTCCAAGTAAATCAAATTGAACTTCATTGACCACATTTAATTTATTTTCCCTCTGTGTATTCATGGCTAGAAAATTGAATACTCATGGAATATTTGTTTCTATTTCATTTTTCCATGCCATCCTACTGTTTGCCCCATTGTTTTCCCATATAGCCATAATAACTCTAATTTATGTAGGTGCCACATGGCAAATAACTGCTCATGGCTTAGGAATAATGCATAAACTGTGTTTAGACTTGGATGATGAAAGAATCAAGGTATAATATTTGATCCATGCATATGTGTTTTGTCTATACAAATCCAAGTGTTATAACCAGTATGTTTTGGTAAATTATACTTCCTTTAAAAAAATTAAATAGTAAAAGAAATAGTGAATTGATGTGTTCTAAAGTTCAAATAGTATATCCTTCTTATTATGAAACATGCTCAGCCCTACCCAGCTAAACTTTTCTCTAACCCTCGTGGTGGCCTCAGGACATTTTCTTGGCTTCAGCTCCATCCCTTTATATTATTCCTGGATGTGCATATGATTTGCCAACCAGTTTTTCTTCTCCAGATTTATGACTGGCTTGTTTTCTTAATCCTTACCACTGAATTTCCACTCTCAAAATAGAGACACACAATGCTCTCAATCTGCTAATTTCTCGTGACTCATCTGGAGCCTCTTTCTCCTAGGAAATTGAGCCTCCATTTTATTGCTTTTTCTCTTTAAGAAGCTAGACCATTTTCTCCTAAACATTCTAAGCTACCCAACATAACACAGCAGTTTATAAATAGGATTAGTGGCCTCTTTGTAATGAATGTGATATTATTTGTAGACTTTACGCCCCAAGGTTTTGTCCCACTCTATTACCAGTGGTGGTAACCCCACCTCACTCCTGCAGGTTTGTGTCCAGTCATTGACCTGACTTTTGCCAATGTTATCATTTTGCTAAATGATGCTAAATAATAACTTCCCTTTCACTAAATCCACTAGTCACCTCATTGTCCCCAGCTGTTAGCCTCTCAGCAAGGTTCAACACAGGTGGCCACTCTGTCCTTTTATATTTTCTCTCCACTTAAAGCACTTTCTTCTCAACAGCATGATCTTCTGGGATTTCCTCTGGCCTCACTGGCTGTGCCATCTCAGTATCCTTGCCTAGGTTCTTCTCCACAGTGGTTAGAGAGCACCAGAGTGTGTCACATGCCACTTACCTCTGTCTTCCCTGCCTGCCGGGTCTCTCCAGGAATTCTCATCCAAGGGCGCGGTATCAAGTGACATGAAAGTATTTACTAAATCTGTATCTCCACCTCTGACAGCCTATGTGGCTTGACCACCGGATGTGTATCAGATTCCCAGTGCGGCCCGTCCTAGGGAGAGTGCTCACTCCCTCCACAGCCTGCTCTTCTTCCTGGCCCCCTGGCAATGCTTGGTGCCAGCATCCTCTAAGTTCCTTGACCTAGATATATGGAAATTATCCTTGGTTCCTATTCCCATCCTACCTGGCATTCAATCTTGCAGCAAATTTTATCATCTCTACTTGCAGACACACCCCTGGTCCCTCCCACCCAACTCACCTCCCCTACTGGCCTGGGCCATGACCTCCTAGTGCACCTTGATCATTCAAAGTCTTCAAGCTGTCTTCCTGTACCTACCTTTGCTACTTAATCTTGTTTTCTAGAATACCTTTGGGAAACACAAGATAGAAGTCACAACAACTAGATTCCTTGTTCTCTAACCCAAACAACACCCTAAACATTTACCTGTTTCTGCAGTGGAAACACAAGTGACTCCTGTCACCTGACACAGACCTCTGTGCTTTGCTTGTTCTTTTCAGCCATTTTGGCCACTTTGCTGTAAAGTTCGGAACCACCACCTGGCCCCTGCCATTCTGGAGCCCTGTAATCCTAAATGATACAAGAAAACCCAATTCAGCTTCATCTCACACTGTCAATCCCAGACTTCAGTATTCACACCACATTACCATATGATGCCAGCATCTCTTTATGAATAGACTTGTTAGCCTTGAAGGGGACACTCTCCATGGTGTCCCAAAGGAGTATATTGATATCACTCGATAAATCTGCTTGAATATTCCCAGCTCTCCAAAACCATGGTCTTTCCTCAACACTTGAGCAAGGTAGATCTGCCATCTCTGCTCTTTGCTGGAGGATGTCAGTGCTCTGGGAGCCACCCTAGCAACACTCAGGAACCAGCTACAGGGGCTGTTGGTGGGGTTGCTAGTTCCCAAGACAATCACTTTCCGTTTTTCAAGTCTTCCAAGCAGTTAACAAAAGCTGACTCTGTCCTTGATCATTTCCCTTATGTTGTTCCTAAATCTTCTGACTCCCAGAGCCCAGCAAGGCCTGTGTTCCAACTGCTTCCATTCCAGATACCAGGGAAGTGTCCTAGTGGGGGTGTTCGTGAATTGCCTCTGCTAGCAGCTCAGCTGGTAAAGAATCTGCCTGCAGTGCAGGAGACCTCAGTTTGATTCCTGGGTTGGGAAGATCCCCTGGAAAAAGGATAGGCTACCTAATCCAGTATTCTTGGGCTTCTGTGGTGGCTCAGCTGGTAAAGAATCCTCCTACAATGCAGGAGACCTGGGTTCAGTCCCTGGAGAAAGGAAAGGCTACCCACCCCAGCATTCTGGCCTGGAGAGTCCCATGGACTGTACAGTCTGTGGTATTGCAAAGAGTCAGACATGACTGAATCACTTTCACTTCACTCTGCTCACAATGGGGTCCTTGTTGCTGTTAGACCTGGCTCCAAAATCTCCCATTTATAGGGCCTATTTTGGTCTGCGTTCTCTCAAAACAGAACCAAAGGCAAGATTTTACTTGCACACTATATGGAGGAGCCTGGTAGGCTACAATCCACGGGGTCGCAAAGAGTCTGGACACAACTGAGTGACTATCACTATCACTATTTACCTTGGAAGTGACTTCAGAAGCAGAAATGAAAGACCAAGGAAAGTGAAGCAGGAAAACAGGGATAGTTTACACAAGAGGACAGTATCTGTTGGTCACTAGGTCCTTCTGCAGCACATATAAAATGCCTTCCAAAATCATCTGCTAAAGAGGTGAAGGCAAGGGGCATCCGCTCTGGGCCTTTCCCNCCAGTCATTGACCTGACTTTTGCCAATGTTATCATTTTGCTAAATGATGCTAAATAATAACTTCCCTTTCACTAAATCCACTAGTCACCTCATTGTCCCCAGCTGTTAGCCTCTCAGCAAGGTTCAACACAGGTGGCCACTCTGTCCTTTTATATTTTCTCTCCACTTAAAGCACTTTCTTCTCAACAGCATGATCTTCTGGGATTTCCTCTGGCCTCACTGGCTGTGCCATCTCAGTATCCTTGCCTAGGTTCTTCTCCACAGTGGTTAGAGAGCACCAGAGTGTGTCACATGCCACTTACCTCTGTCTTCCCTGCCTGCCGGGTCTCTCCAGGAATTCTCATCCAAGGGCGCGGTATCAAGTGACATGAAAATATTTACTAAATCTGTATCTCCACCTCTGACAGCCTATGTGGCTTGACCACCGGATGTGTATCAGATTCCCAGTGCGGCCCGTCCTAGGGAGAGTGCTCACTCCCTCCACAGCCTGCTCTTCTTCCTGGCCCCCTGGCAATGCTTGGTGCCAGCATCCTCTAAGTTCCTTGACCTAGAAATATGGAAATTATCCTTGGTTCCTATTCCCATCCTACCTGGCATTCAATCTTGCAGCAAATTTTATCATCTCTACTTGCAGACACACCCCTGCTCCCTCCCACCCAACTCACCTCCCCTACTGGCCTGGGCCATGACCTCCTAGTGCACCTTGATCATTCAAAGTCTTCAAGCTGTCTTCCTGTACCTACCTTTGCTACTTAATCTTGTTTTCTAGAATACCTTTGGGAAACACAAGATAGAAGTCACAACAACTAGATTCCTTGTTCTCTAACCCAAACAACACCCTAAACATTTACCTGTTTCTGCAGTGGAAACACAAGTGACTCCTGTCACCTGACACAGACCTCTGTGCTTTGCTTGTTCTTTTCAGCCATTTTGGCCACTTTGCTGTAAAGTTCGGAACCACCACCTGGCCCCTGCCATTCTGGAGCCCTGTAATCCTAAATGATACAAGAAAACCCAATTCAGCTTCATCTCACACTGTCAATCCCAGACTTCAGTATTCACACCACATTACCATATGATGCCAGCATCTCTTTATGAATAGACTTGTTAGCCTTGAAGGGGACACTCTCCATGGTGTCCCAAAGGAGTATATTGATATCACTCGATAAATCTGCTTGAATATTCCCAGCTCTCCAAAACCATGGTCTTTCCTCAACACTTGAGCAAGGTAGATCTGCCATCTCTGCTCTTTGCTGGAGGATGTCAGTGCTCTGGGAGCCACCCTAGCAACACTCAGGAACCAGCTACAGGGGCTGTTGGTGGGGTTGCTAGTTCCCAAGACAATCACTTTCCGTTTTTCAAGTCTTCCAAGCAGTTAACAAAAGCTGACTCTGTCCTTGATCATTTCCCTTATGTTGTTCCTAAATCTTCTGACTCCCAGAGCCCAGCAAGGCCTGTGTTCCAACTGCTTCCATTCCAGATACCAGGGAAGTGTCCTAGTGGGGGTGTTCGTGAATTGCCTCTGCTAGCAGCTCAGCTGGTAAAGAATCTGCCTGCAGTGCAGGAGACCTCAGTTTGATTCCTGGGTTGGGAAGATCCCCTGGAAAAAGGATAGGCTACCTAATCCAGTATTCTTGGGCTTCTGTGGTGGCTCAGCTGGTAAAGAATCCTCCTACAATGCAGGAGACCTGGGTTCAATCCCTGGAGAAAGGAAAGGCTACCCACTCCAGCATTCTGGCCTGGAGAGTCCCATGGACTGTACAGTCTGTGGTATTGCAAAGAGTCAGACATGACTGAATCACTTTCACTTCACTCTGCTCACAATGGGGTCCTTGTTGCTGTTAGACCTGGCTCCAAAATCTCCCATTTATAGGGCCTATTTTGGTCTGCGTTCTCTCAAAACAGAACCAAAGGCAAGATTTTACTTGCACACTATATGGAGGAGCCTGGTAGGCTACAATCCACGGGGTCGCAAAGAGTCTGGACACAACTGAGTGACTATCACTATCACTATTTACCTTGGAAGTGACTTCAGAAGCAGAAATGAAAGACCAAGGAAAGTGAAGCAGGAAAACAGGGATAGTTTACACAAGAGGACAGTATCTGTTGGTCACTAGGTCCTTCTGCAGCACATATAAAATGCCTTCCAAAATCATCTGCTAAAGAGGTGAAGGCAAGGGGCATCCGCTCTGGGCCTTTCCCACTTGCACTGGCAGGGAGACGGCCTCCCCGCACTTACAGCTTTTGTGTGCCTACAGGTGTTAAGAAGCCTCAGGGTGGAGAGTGTAGCTCAAGCCTGAGATGAGGCACAGGCATCGCCAGGTGGGCGGCAGTGTGGGGTGACCTGACGCTCTAAGGTGCAGCTGGGGTGTGAGGTCTGTCTGTGGAACAGTCAGGCCTGGGCAAAGTCAGCCCGCCAGCAGTGGCAGGGACATCCGAGCCTCTCTGCTCTGACACTTCAGACAGTCGCTAAAGTGCCCTGGCCCTCACTCAGCGTAGTCATTTGTAAATCGTGAAATGTGGGCTAAACTTGTGGCTCCAAAACCTATCTTTAGAACAGAGCTATATCAGGAATTCTTAAAGTCACATGAATTTGGGCCCCAGAAATCCTATTTCAGGGAGTCCTGGCTACAGTACAAGAAATCATGTTTCATAAACCTCCGGGGTGATACCAATGTAGTTAGTCTCTACACCCACTTCTAGAGTCCCTTTTCATTCTGTGACTTGGTGGATTATTTAGCCATTGAAAAATGATGTTGGAATTTCAAGGTAAATATAGCATGGAATTATTTAATTTACAGATTTACATTTGGATGAGTTTACACAAAAGAAGCAATAAGTTTGTAACATAAGACAATATCCAACCATGCTGGGAATGGATCCAGCGTAATTCAAAGGGTGGACGGAGTCGGCAAGGAGAGATTTATTTAATTAGAAATATAAGATTAGATTAGGGAAAAATATAGTGTTGTAGGAAAATGAGTGGAGAAAAGAGGCTGATTAACTTGGTTTACGTGGAAAGGCAATAAAGTTCCANGGGTAATTCAAAGAGTGGACGGAGTCGGCAAGGAGAGATTTATTTAATTAGAAATATATTAGATTAGGGGAAAATATAGTGTCGTAGGAAAATGAGTGGAGAAAAGAGGCTGATTAACTTGGTTTACGTGGAAAGGCAATAAAGTTCCAGACAAGGAACTTGCACCATTTACGTTAGGCCGCCGGTGTCCGTTTGAATATCTTGAATATCGGAGAGTGCCCTGCCTTGGGCTCCCTCTCTCATGGATCTTAGAAGCTGGGGCAAGTAAGTAGACAAGGCGAGCCTCCACGCCCCAGATGGGAATTCAGCCAGAATATAGAGTAAGAAAAGAAGACATGGGGGAAACCAGCCCTTCCAATGACTGGCTCCAGCCTCTGTTGTCTAGAAAGGCCTTTTATGCCTTTTTGATTGTACACAGGGATCAATGGGTAATACAAAATTATGCAGCGTTAGCAGCCCAGACTCTTATCAAACCCAGGCTTTCTCTCTGCATATCTAATTGTATACACAAGTCTTAGGTGATTTACATCATTTTTCGGCCAAAGGGCCAATTAACATTTTACAGCCTTTTTTTTCTGATAAGGGTTTGTCAACCAGAAGACTTATTTGTGTTGATCTTCCCAAAGTCTGGTGCCACTCTCAGAAAGCACTAAATAAAGTTACATTCTTACATAGCAAAGATACAGCAATTTATAACAAATAAAAGGATTACAGTGATTTATAACAAAAAAAAGTAATTAACTCAAAAGTCTAGTGTTGCTAACATCAAAACTACTGTATACCTTTTTCCATATCCTGATTTCATCGATTAATATCCTCCCAGATGCCTAAAAGATAAAGAATATGAAGGCCTGGCAGCAATCATTGAGTCAACAGTGAAATCCATCACCAATATGATTTTTAGCTCTTTAGAAAAGGCTCTGTATCTTTAAGATGCTTTAAGCTTTTTGCCTCTCACGATTGGGGGGCTGTAAGCAATTCACAAGCTGTAAAAAGCCTGGCAGAGCCTGTTAGGCAAGCTAGAGTTATCAGAGGGGGGTTGAACTGAAACATCCCTTTCAAATGCAGAAGACTAAAGCCCTGAGTTAACTTTTTCCATCGTGTCAGAAGAGTGGAAAAGCACAGTACAAAAAGGCAGGCAAATTCTGATTTTGGGGAACATGCTCAGGAAGTTCCAGGGGGAAACCCTGAGGCCTGACTCGCCTTGCCCATCAGGCCTCTCCACATGACATTGGCATGGGCGGGATTCCTCACGCTGGCTCTCGGCACAGCCAGATGTTGCAGATCACACAGCTTTCACCTGTGGAAGTGGTTTTTTAGCAATAATAAAATTGTTCTCTTCATTCTTTTTTATCTGATGTAATAAATACTTGCTGAACACATTCTATCTAGTAGATTGTACTGTTTGTTAATACTGATCTGGCACTATTATAAAAAGACAAATAAGACATGTCCTTGTATGAAAGAAGTGTGTTACAACATGACAGATAAAGAATTAAGGCAGAATGAGATGTCATGGTCAGGGGGTGGGGGAAATACAAAGCCTGTAGATTTTTCCAAGGAGGAAACAATCACATTTTACCAAATAAAGNTAATACTGATCTGGCGCTATTATAAAAAGACAAATAAGACATATCCTTGTATGAAAGAAGTGTGTTACAACATGACAGATAAAGAATTAAGGCAGAATGAGATGTCATGGTCGGGGGTGGGGGAAATACAAAGCCTGTAGATTTTTCCAAGGAGGAAACAATCACATTTTACCAAATAAAGAATGCAAGATTTTTTGGCTACAGTTTATTAATTTCTCCAGCTATGTTCAACAACCAAGAACAGCGTAGAAGAAAGCAGAATTTGAGGAAGATGGACATGGAAGTAAAGACAGTGAAGGGTCCTCAGGGTCCCCCAAGAACATTGTTGTACTGAGTTGGAGGCCAGTGAAGCTACAGTCAGAGGACATGGACTGCCCTGGAAAGAGAAAGAAACAAGGCGTCACGACGCGGGGAAGTAAGCACAAGTTTAAGGTCACTGAGAGACAGACTTCAACAAAGTTCTGAGTGTGAATGAGGAATTTACAGTTCGCAAGCTTGAATGGTTGGCAGCTTCAAATAATGGGTGTGGTCCGAAGGTTGCCCTAGACCATAGTCGAGGCTGCCTGAGCGGCAGGAGCAGTCCCACTGATGTGGGCCTGACAGGCGTGACTTCAGGAGGGTGCACGCTCAGCCAGCTAGACCCGGGCTTCAGGACAATGAGGCTTCTCGTCCTCGGTTATCTCCTGATACCATTAAGATGCAGGCTATGGATTGAAAGTCAAGGACAATCTCTGACGCCAGGACTTAGGTTTCTANATGAGTCATGGCTCACCTCTTAAATCAGAACAAAGAATGGCTAATAATTTTTAACTTTTTCCTTTCAATACCATTAAGATGCAGGCTATGGATTGAAAGTCAAGGACAATCTCTGACGCCAGGACTTAGGTTTCTAATTTTCAGTGGCAAAACCATTGAGTGCCGTTCATTTGTTTGCTCTGCTTAACTGTGCTGGCCTCATGACCCCACACTCCCAGTGGCCCTTAGGATATTGCCATGCCAGTAACTTGCAGCTCAGGGACCTCCAGACGGGTGGGCTTGCTCACTCGCTCGGCCCAAGTGCTCTGGACCGAGCGTGGCTGCTGGTCTTTCGCACCCCTGCACGCTCCTCCTTTCCTCCAGAGATCTGGGTTTTGGGACGGGTCAGTGCAGACTCTGCTGCAGGCATGCACACTTGGCTTCTGTTTCAAAGCACCCAGATCAACTTGGTGACCCTGAGGGACCCAAAAAGTGTCTGTTAATTAGTTGGCAATCAGCAGCCCTGACCCTGATGAACAGCAGAGGGTGGCCAGGGTATTCCGGGAAGCCTGGCCTCTGGAACACTTGAGATCACAAATGCTCTCCATGTGCAAGCACTCCAGCTCACTCCATCACTGGAGACTAACCACCCTCAAACTGTCACTCCTTCTCCTGAATCATCAATTTTCTTGGAAAAAATAATTAGACCCATAAGAAGAAGAAAAGAAAAGAAAACAGTATGAAAGGCAAGATAAGCCAAAACGAGCAAAATTTTTCCAGTCAAAGAGAAGGGAAAATAAGACTTTTCAACAATCTCTCAAAAATAACATGATTTTGTTTTATGGCCCCCTTCTTTTTTTCCTGGCATTTCTGATGTAAATACTTTGTATACATTAGAGAAGTTGTAAAAAAAAAAATTTCAGAGTGCTGTAGCTTCCTACTGGGGACAATGTAAATCTAATCTTGCCAGCAGGCAACAGACAAATTACTACACACACTCCAAGCTTTCTGTGATGCTTAAAAATAGATGCTGAGAAAAGTTTCTGAATGCTTCTTCTCAGGAACATAAGAAGTGTTGAAATCATTATGTGATCATTCAAAATATAGGCTGCCATATAATCCAAGTTAATAGAATTTGCTATGTTTATTTTGCTTTTAAGGCATAACCAGCATAAACACATTCTGCTCTAATGGCTTGCTATTGCTATACATAACAGGCATAAATAGGAATTTTGGAAACATATGTTTTCACTTGATTAAAACCAAATGTGAAAATGAACTAAATAAAAAATGAGATTGACCTCTTCATGAATAAAAGATGTATATGTTTGTGAATTTAAAAATGAGCCCTCAAAGACAGATTGTTAAACACTTTCATATTTATCATTATCTTCTGGATAATAAACCTGGAATTAAATTTAACTCCTATAACATAGAAACTTACCATAAAGGAAAGGCATTAATAAGAAACATAATATCACACAAAATATCTCAGATAAATAAGTTTGATGGTTGCAGATTATAGCTTGTGTTGAGGCTGTTTTGTCTTAAAAAATCTGTCAAGCTTTCCCTACTCAAAAGACGCTACTGAGGTGGGGAAAGCTCTAGATACTGTGCTTTGGGAAGTATTCCATTCAAGGAGAAGGAGTGAGTCTGGAGTGTGTGCTCTGCACAATGAGGGCTTGGGGGAAACCTGCCTGTCACATTTCCTGAGTATCAGCAATGTNCTCAAAAGACGCTACTGAGGTGGGGAAAGCTCTAGATACTGTGCTTTGGGAAGTATTCCATTCAAGAAGATGGAGTGAGTCTGGAGTGTGTGCTCTGCACAGTGAGGGCTTGGGGGAAACCTGCCTGTCACATTTCCTGAGTATCAGCAATGCGCACATTTTAGATTCTTTTGACAGACACCAGACACCACGTGAGAAAACTGGCAGGCGCGTCTCCACAGGGCCTGGCATTCATGAATGCACCTTATGACGAGAGACAGAAGTGTCTGCAGATAAAGGGGTCAAGGTGTGGACAAGGGGCAGATGAGGAGAAAAGAGAGACAGAAGATTTGGGGTCGAACAGCAGGGAGAAGAGCCCTGAGACAACAGAAGTCACCACTCTAAGTCCTTCGAGCTCCGCTGGACTCAGGGACTTGAGCCAAATGAAAGATCCATCTGGTGAGTTTTGTTTTGAAAAGCCAGATCTAAAGTTTCAATTCCAACTCGCACTGATGAATTAGGTTATGCATATTTTTATATTGTCCACAGTTTCAAGTAATAAAAATGTGAAAAATACTTACAGGAGCCATTGATTGAGCACTCATTCTGTGCTTTACGTCAGCTTTAAAATCTGTTCTCCCAACAATCACATTATCACATTTTGTACGGAGAACTGAGGGCGAAGAGAGAAAGAATACCTTGCCCAGTGTCGTGCAGGAATATTAACACCAAAATTGAGTTTGAACCCAGTTCTTCCTGACTCTGAAGACCACATAATTAAATGTAACATTATGCCAAATTGTTTCAGTTCATAGATTAAAATATAATGCTATTTTTGGCCCTAAATTCAACCTGATTCAAGTCTTTAGCAATTTAGTCAGAATGACTGTATTTCAGGTGTGTACATTATACTCACACACACACAGCAGAAGCCCAATTGCTCATCGTCTGATATCTGCCTACACTCTTGTGATTGAGCAAAATATCTACAATCTGATTTTTAAAAACAAAGAAAATCCCACAGAAGGAAAAAAAAATGATCATTTTCCATATAAACTTTGATAGAGTTAGGGTTACTCCATGGTGTGATAAAGGAAGACGTCTTGTTCTTTCTGTAAATTGTTTTCCAGTGTTCAGGGATCCTGCCTGCAGCTTACCCTTCAGAAAACACCTCTCAGATCTTTATCTGTCATAGTATTATTATGACACTCCTTATTTATAATCAATTAGGGGAAAATGTAAAGAATGATATGCTTCAAATGTTTTTTGAAGTAGCGCCAAATCTCCACATGTGTTCCTGGCAGATACTCCTCTCTGCAGAAGGGTGTCATCACACGGGACTTCTTCGAGTGACATCTGCAGTCACACTCCACTTTACTGCTAACTGAGAGAGACTAAATGACTGCTTGTTGCCTCACGCTACCATATCCACAATTGAGAACAAAAGCATCCTTATTTGCTGATGCTGCTTTCAAGAAATCGACAGCCTTGAAGAGAGTTCACTCAAGGCTGAAAAGTCTTTCTCAGCTGTGAAATGGGGCAGTCACTCACCACAGAATTGCTGTGCCCTCTCAAATTCTTGCAAGGAGTTGTATCCTCTAAATCTGCCACCAAGCTCACAGAATCTTTTCATTCTTACAAAAGAAAAGGTAAACAGTACAGGAAAATGATAAATCTATTACTCCCTGAATCTGTCCTCACCATTAATGCACAGAATTGCTTCTAACTCAACCATCCTAGTGCACTCCTCCTCCAAAACTAACAATTTCATTTTGGTAGGTCAACTGAGCCCACGTGGCCATTCACCAGCTACTAACAATTGTCTATGTATGTGGAAGCTATGGTATCTGATAATTATTGCTGGAATTCTTGGTAGAAAATTTAACATGCTTAGACATTTCTGAGAAAAATATGTATCAATAAGTTCAGATACAAAAGACCTAAAGAGATGCTTCCCGAAAGTAGACACACAAATTGCAAATAGGTCTATGAGAAGATGCTCAACATCATTAGTCATCAAGGAAATGCAAATTAAATCCATGAGATTCAACTTTTACATGCTTTAAATTGGCTAAAATGAAAAAGACAATACAAGTCTTGGTGAGAATAAGGAGCACCTGGAACACTCATGCACTGCTGTTGTAAAATGGTGCCACTATTTAGCAAAACAGTTTAGCAGGTTCTTTAAAAGTTAACATACTCCTCAGTTCAGTTCAATCACTCAGTCATGTCTGACTCTTTGTGATCNCTCGGTCGTCCCCTTCTCCTCCTGCCTCCAATCCCTCCCAGCATCAGTCTTTTCCAATGAGTCAACTCTTAACAAGAGGTGGCCAAAGTACTGGAGTTTCAGCTTTTGCTTCATTCCTTCCAAAGAACACCCAGGTGTATTACTAAGTTGGCTAATATCCTTTTGCTTAAACTCTGCTGAAAGATGTATCTTCTTTCCCTTTCTTTAGTAGTCAATTTATTTAAAAAGAAACAGGCAACCTAATGACTGTTTCTTCCAATGTGCCTGCTTGTCTAAATCAATAATTTTGTCTTGAATTGCCCTTCCTTCAATGAGTGGCAGTGGGGGGATTTAAAATAGACTACATTTCTAAGATACCAGAACCAAAAGAGAACGAAGTGAATATTCACCAAGCTATGATAAGAGTTCATTTGCTAACAAGCTGCTCTTTCAGGGTAGGGTACTGTGTGTTTTTTGGTCCCTTGGTATTCAGAAACATCCTTCACCATGAGATGTAGCTAAGCAGTAAGAGGTGGTTCTATGAGGGGGCTTCTGAGCCTAAGCAACAGACCGGGCTGGAGGAACTGGCTCTCTGGAGCTCCCAGTTCAGCTGCTGCCATTACTCTGCCCCTTTGAAGTCATTTGTGACTTTCATGACTTCACACATTCAGTGAACATTATATCCATAATTCAGGGTGTTTTCCCCCACTATGTTTTAGCTCTAGTAATCCTCTCAATAACTTTGAGTTGGTGCCATTCTTCCTTCCATCTTAGAGCTGAGGAACTGGAAGTTCAGAGATGTTGAAGAAGCTATCAACGTCACACAGCCATCAAGAGGATTTGCTAGGGCCAGATTCCTGGTGTCTTGCATCCCAGGCTGACATTTAGACCATCTTCCTTATGTGACAACTTGTGCCAGTTGGTATGGAAAAGAGAAAGCAGAGGAGCAAGGGGATCTGAAGATCAGGGATCCCAGAGGTCTGAGAACAGGTTGTTACTTCACAGGTAGTTCCTATTTTGGGCAAAGGGGGTCTCATAAAGTAAGGCAGGTTTCATCCTTGCAGTGAATGGCTTGTATCTGCTGGTCAGAGAGAATTTCTATGGGACTGAATAACCAAGGATGCTTCAGCCACTCTCCCCACTGAGAGTTCGCAGAACTGCGTGCCCCCAGCTTTACCTTTAATGAGCTCACCGTATTCTCATTTTCATGTGATTGCAGTATAAGTATACTATTACCTCGACAAGTCAAATCAATCCAATCAATATCATATTGATATATGTGTGTATATATATATGTATATAAACTTATATAGTTCAANTGGAAAAGAGAAAGCAGAGGAGCAAGGGGATCTGAAGATCAGGGATCCCAGAGGTCTGAGAACAGGTTGTTACTTCACAGGTAGTTCCTATTTTGGGCAAAGGGGGTCTCATAAAGTAAGGCAGGTTTCATCCTTGCAGTGAATGGCTTGTATCTGCTGGTCAGAGAGAATTTCTATGGGACTGAATAACCAAGGATGCTTCAGCCACTCTCCCCACTGAGAGTTCGCAGAACTGCGTGCCCCCAGCTTTACCTTTAATGAGCTCACCGTATTCTCATTTTCATGTGATTGCAGTATAAGTATACTATTACCTCGACAAGTCAAATCAATCCAATCAATATCATATTGATATATGTGTGTATATATATATGTATATAAACTTATATAGTTCAAATTATATAGTGTGGCAGATTGATTGCAAAGACAGCGTTAGGTCTCCAACCCTCTCTGGATCCCGTATGTTTTGCAATGTGATTTCAGAGCATCTCCCTCCTTCATGCACCTGGGTAGACCAGGTGACCTGCTTTGGCCAACAGAGTGAAGCAGAAGAGAACTGAGGTGGTTTTTCGGAGCTTAGGCATCAGAGGGCCTTGCACACATCGACCCTGTCTCAGAACTTGCCCACCATCATGGAACAGGCAGGACAGCCTGCTGGAGGACGAGAGACCAGCAGAGAAAAGTTGGTTTGGCTCAGCTGAGGCCAGTACAGACCCAGCCAGCACCCCACACACCACCCAGGTGGCCTCAGACGTGGGAGCAAGCTCCACCAGGATCACCAGAGCCTAATAACGCCTCAACAGACCTGATGACCCATCTACCTACAGGCTTGCAAGCAATAATAGCTATTATTTGAAACCAGAACTTTTAGGGCCAGAGGAGATAGGAGTCCAACCAGTCAGAACCTGCTTCACCAACCTGATTGAGGCTAACGTCCTGAAAAAGGTTCACTCTCACAGGTTTAGATCCCACAAGCATTTGAATGTGCTCCTGGCGAAATAATCACTATTCTGATGGGAGGGTTTTGAGACCTAAATTGTTCAGAACTTGGCTAAAAGAGCAAACGCTTGGAGTCAGGCAATCTGGGTTAGAATTCTCACCCGAGCACTTGAGTCCTACGTGGAAAAGTCACCCTGCCCCCAGGGATACTCACTTGAGACCAGATGAATTTAGTATGAAGCAAAGTAATCCTGGCTGGCTAAGGAGGTTTATTACCAAAGGGCCAAAGTCTCATTCGTGTGTGCACAGAACTCTACAAACAGGGCTCAGGTTCTTCCTAGAAGGTAGACTCCCTCCTTGGCTTTCCCTAATGAATGCTGCCCCCTACAGCACATACGTAAAATAGGCTTTAAAAAACAAGTCCTGTGCAGGGACACCTTCTATCCTCTCAGCAGAGGGCAAGGAAATGGAAATGAGTTCAGTGTTAGGTGGTTACCCATAACTTCTCACTCGGCGGCCACAGCTATTTCCGTCTGGCAGGGGTCCTCGTCTGTGGCCTCTCTGATGGCCTCAGAACATGAGTTTGGCCAACGTATCTGAAGTTAAGGAAGAAATCTTCCCCAAGTATGTGAATGGAGTAAAGAAGTCATCGCAAGTCACATGCAGGCTGTTATCTGCATGAATGCAACTTTTGCTCAGTAACGAACCCTAAAGGGTAAGCAGCATGAAGAAGCAAGCACACGGTTGGGATGAATGGAGATCTTCAATGGAACCAACCCAAAGGTGGGGCTTTGGGAAAGCCCAACAAACTGCGGGGGAGCATGTGTCACTACCAGGCCCCTCTAGGACCTACTAAAATCACACCAACTTTACCCTTTGCCTAGGATCATCAAATCCTCTCTGTGCAAGGGAGGATCTGTTCCCATCTACCTGTTCATGTAAGGAATCCTCCTTAGGAACCTTAGGGAGTGATGACTTAGCCTCCATAGCTATTGCCCTGGAGTCAGGGAACTCCCTTCACCCCAGACAGCCTTTTCAACTGTGAGAAGACAAGAGTGAAAAACTTTCTTTTTTAAAATGAAACCCAAGTTTGCCTCCTTGTCATTTTTTATTTTTGCCCTTTGTGGCTCTGTGTGTGTTAGTTACTCAGTCGTGTTGGACTCTATGACCCCACAGACCGTAGCTCACCAGGATCCTCTGTCCATGGGATTTCCCAGGCAAGCATACTGGAGTAGGTTCCATTCCCTTCTCCAGGGGATCTTCCTGACCCAGGGATCAAATCCGGGTCTCCTGCACTGTAGCCAGATTCTTTAGTGCCAGGGAAGCCCCACCCTCTGTGGCTAGAGGGAGAAAAAAAGCTGGTCCAGTATACAGACCATTTCTAAAAGGAAACCAGTCTCTCTCCATAAAACAGGTCCCTCTCCATGAGACTGTTCCCTAAAACATCCTTGTTCCTAACTGTTGAGTGGGTGAATGGATGTTCTGAGCAAAGAACGTCTCTCTGGGTCTCACACTCGGATGAGGTTCTGCCTAATCCAGGGACTTAAGTTTATCCTTCCTACACTCTTCCTCATAGCTCTTCTCTTCTCCTCAAGAGCTGGTATCACGCGGTGTGATGAGGTTGCCTGTGCTATGTGTAACAGCTGTCTCTTCCACCAGACTGTCAGTTCCATAAAGGCAAACATCATCGTCTCCTTTTTCACTCTCAAAATTTCAGTTCCTAGCGTGATGCCCAAGATGGAGGGGGCACCTGAACATGTGCTGAACAGATGGAAGAGTTTCAAGTACACGAACATGCAGCCAAATAAGAAGGGGGAGACTGTTACTCCATCGTACAGCCTGGCTGGAATTCCCCACCTCTTAAAACTGGAGCCAAATCTAGCATAACTTTTCTTGCAGCAAAAAGCAGCAAGTACCTTCAAACACCCTTATCCTTAGGGCGAATCCTGAGTCTTGAATCCACCAGCTGGTGGCCCACTGGAGGGAGAGGGCACATCCTTGTGGAGACTGGCCTGCCGTCAGCTCCTCACCGCTGGAGAGGACGCTTTCCCACCTTACCACAGGAACCTGGTCACGCCACGATGTGGGTTTTATTCAGTCCACATACATTCTACAAAACTGTGAGGACAGCTGGTTGGAAGACTGTCTGGAAGAAAATGTTGAGACAGTCTAGAGTCACCCTCCTCCTAGACTGCCTCCACTCGAACATGATACAAAACCTGGGCAGTAGGGGGCAGCAGAGATTCACTGTCCTGGACTATTCTGAGCCAAAGCACTTTTTTTTGTATGCTTGCTTTATTCAAGGTGAGTTATTACAGATCCCTGATTTCCTACTCCTTTTCATCTTTCATAAAAATGCTCTGATTCTCCCATTTTGCAAAAGGCAGAGGGNGGACTATTCTGAGCCAAAGCACTTTTTTTTGTATGCTTGCTTTATTCAAGGTGAGTTATTACAGATCCCTGATTTCCTACTCCTTTTCATCTTTCATAAAAATGCTCTGATTCTCCCATTTTGCAAAAGGCGGAGGGAGCCTCAGGTATGGAGAGGTCTTCTTGACCTTTGCTCTTATGAAGGAAGTAGGCTAGGCCGCTGATGGAAATCTAGAATAAGAGATTTCGCTGAAAAGATCTCTGGAATCTCCACTAAGTCTGGGGAGCATTGCCAATCCCATGAATCAACACGGCTGCCACTGTTGATGGCAGGAGCTCCTGGGACACTAAGAATGTAAATTGTGCCCACAATGCCTTGGCATAAGCCATTGTGTGGCACAACCATTTATCTCCATGGGGTGGCACCCGCGGATGGCCCATGCATCACTTCCACCACACCAGAGATGGACTGTGGCCATTATGCTGGAGACAAACGTTCTCAATTATCCCCAGTTGACACCCTCATTGGAAGACGGTTCTCTGACATGTGATGGAATCCTAATGAAGTGCACAGACTCGAAAGCTTGCAGACGGCAAGCTGCTGCTAAGAAACAGGCATTTTATCTGTCAGGTTCGTTTAGGCCTGAGGATGCCACGTCCTCAACACAGAGGCAGCCACGCGTGTTCACAAGGAATTCACCCAGCTGGTACAGCTACATGAGCTGTCAAGGCTTTTGTTTTTAATATGTATTCATCTGGCTGTGCCGGGCGTTAGTCACGGCACACGGGATCTTTTTAGCTGCGGCATGTGGGATCTAGTTCTCTGACCAGGAATGGAACCTGGGCCCCCTGCATTGGGAGCACAGAGTCTTCTTTGGACCACCAAGGAAGTCCCAAGCTGTCAAAGTTTTACTGCTCAGGAACAGTCCCTGTTCTAACCAGCATTCTCTTCTTATACTATGCATTGTGAATACGGTCCCCATATGCTCATAGAAAAGTTAATCTCATTTATCCCTACTCATATTTATCTTTTCATGTTAATAAATACTGTCAAATACCTAACTTGGTGAAGGAAAATATTTTTTTTAAAAAAAGAACATTAAATGAACAACTAAACTATGCCCTGGCTGCAGATGACACCTGGATAAAAATGACCAGGCGAGCCCCCAGAAACATAAATACTTTCCCTTACCAATGATCCTTGAACTTAAATTGAATTCGTGTATGTGTGACACTTTCCATACAGCAGATGGAAACGACAGAAATACTGAAATTCATCACCTGAAGATCAGATGAACATTCACTAGTTATTTGTGGCTCCTGACACAAGACTAATCAAAGAGATCTTTCATCTTCCTAAATGGCTTCTTTTCTTTTTCTCGACTCATTCATTCTGTTACGAACATCCAGGTTTATCATATTTTCGAGGAAGGATATATAGCAGAACCATGAGCTCACGCATGGCTTTGAAACACATCCATATTTAGAGAAAAACAAACATGGTTACATCCTTCTTATTCTTCTCCCTGCAAAAACGATGGCTCGAGTATGAAAGGTTATTAGTTTGACACTTTGGAGGGACTGATGCGTTTCCTCCTCTGAAGGCTCTTTTGAATTACACAGTAGATCAAGGAAATGGCTCCCGAAGCTGGCCAGACAGAGTGCTTTTACCTTCAGGTCTGACTTTAGTTTAATGCTAGAGGTTAAGGACTGAAGTGAGGATGGAGCATGTGAAGGAAGGAGCACCATAAAGGCTCCTCTCCAGGTGGCCCTGCTGGCACTCACCCTTCCTCTCAAAAGTGCTCTTATACTCATCAAGTAACACCAAACTCTCCAAGTGCAGGCAGAGAAAGAGCCAGAAGATGATTCTCCACGCAGAGAGCGGAGGAGCCAATGGCTCCCCGTGACCATCTCCTTGCCCTGAGTTCCCTCTGTTACTGTATCTAGAGTCCACAGGGGCAACTCTCCTTTTTATATTTCCAACCGAAGTCTGGAATCCAAATCCATCTCCTTATTTTCCATTAACTCAACTGAAACAAGGGAGCATTGAATGATTTTTTTTCCCTTAAATTAAGAACTTCACTAGAGATTAGTGAGGCAATAGCAAGAAATCAAAAGATCCAAAGACCCTGTGCAAATAGGTAAGTCTACAAGTATAACCTGCTGACTCCTGAGACTACACATGAATATGTGTACAATAAAAAGCACGTACATCAAA
>SJYV01025701.1:21787-37393 GCA_006410875.1 Neotragus pygmaeus | reverse complement strand
AGAAAAGTTAATCTCATTTATCCCTACTCATATTTATCTTTTCATGTTAATAAATACTGTCAAATACCTAACTTGGTGAAGGAAAATATTTTTTTTAAAAAAAGAACATTAAATGAACAACTAAACTATGCCCTGGCTGCAGTTGACACCTGGATAAAAATGACCAGGCGAGCCCCCAGAAACATAAATACTTTCCCTTACCAATGATCCTTGAACTTAAATTGAATTCGTGTATGTGTGACACTTTCCATACAGCAGATGGAAACGACAGAAATACTGAAATTCATCACCTGAAGATCAGATGAACATTCACTAGTTATTTGTGGCTCCTGACACAAGACTAATCAAAGAGATCTTTCATCTTCCTAAATGGCTTCTTTTCTTTTTCTCGACTCATTCATTCTGTTACGAACATCCAGGTTTATCATATTTTCGAGGAAGGATATATAGCAGAACCATGAGCTCACGCATGGCTTTGAAACACATCCATATTTAGAGAAAAACAAACATGGTTACATCCTTGTTATTCTTCTCCCTGCAAAAACGATGGCTCGAGTATGAAAGGTTATTAGTTTGACACTTTGGAGGGACTGATGCGTTTCCTCCTCTGAAGGCTCTTTTGAATTACACAGTAGATCAAGGAAATGGCTCCCGAAGCTGGCCAGACAGAGTGCTTTTACCTTCAGGTCTGACTTTAGTTTAATGCTAGAGGTTAAGGACTGAAGTGAGGATGGAGCATGTGAAGGAAGGAGCACCATAAAGGCTCCTCTCCAGGTGGCCCTGCTGGCACTCACCCTTCCTCTCAAAAGTGCTCTTATACTCATCAAGTAACACCAAACTCTCCAAGTGCAGGCAGAGAAAGAGCCAGAAGATGATTCTCCACGCAGAGAGCGGAGGAGCCAATGGCTCCCCGTGACCATCTCCTTGCCCTGAGTTCCCTCTGTTACTGTATCTAGAGTCCACAGGGGCAACTCTCCTTTTTATATTTCCAACCGAAGTCTGGAATCCAAATCCATCTCCTTATTTTCCATTAACTCAACTGAAACAAGGGAGCATTGAATGATTTTTTTTCCCTTAAATTAAGAACTTCACTAGAGATTAGTGAGGCAATAGCAAGAAATCAAAAGATCCAAAGACCCTGTGCAAATAGGTAAGTCTACAAGTATAACCTGCTGACTCCTGAGACTACACATGAATATGTGTACAATAAAAAGCACGTACATCAAACAATTCTAATTACATGACAATGTCTTGCATCCTATAAAGTGATATTCAAATATGTTAGGAAGTACTAAGACGATGAGTTTTTAACTACATTTGAAAGACTTTCCTGGTGATCCAGGGGTTAAGACCTCTTGCTTCATGGCTTCGATCTCTGATAAGGGAACTGAGATCCTGCGATGTCAGTGTAAACGGCTCCCTATGAACTGAACTCCTACTATATGCTAGGCATTAGTTTGGGCATCTTCCTGTGTTCATCTCTATTACCTATTAACAACACACAACAAAGTAGTTGCTGAGAATTGCAGGGCAATTAGAAGGTAGCTTGCCCTTTAACTGCCTGACAAAGGGGACCATGAATTCCCCCTAGGAGAGAGGTTCTCAAACTTCAGTGTTGTAAGAAGGACAAGGGTGTAAAATCCAGACTTTCAGACTCTAACTCAGAAATCGGAACTAGAAGGACTAGGTTTGTAAAGCTTCAGGATTTCTCTCTTAAGCAATGACCTCAAAGGATGCTGGTGTTGGAGGCCCATTCATCAGACCTTGAGGAATGATGGAGTCTTGAATTCACGGTCCCACCAGACCATGGGATATGAGCTGTTCACCTCAGACTTAACAGAGAGACCACGTGGGACTTGGTCCCTCTTCCATCACACCGGGGCAATCTGCATACATATGTTGGAGCGTAAAAATGTCACAGTGGAGGCACTATTTTGGAGAGAGGTGCCATGTGTTTGCGGACTTTTCATCTCTTCAATTAGGCAACGTCAATAATTTGTTTAGAACAAGAGGGAACCAGGGTGTGAAATGCAAAATAGAAAAATGAAACCTGCCTTTACTGCAGGAGCCATAACCTCTACCCTCTGACCTGTGAAAGGGCACCATTAACAGCAAACCAAGTGACTCCACAACATTGAGAAAGATCAGAAGGCATTAACTGTTTCAAGCCACGCAAATGACAGCCACGATGTCAATAAACTCCAGCTTTTAGGAAACAAGTCCCACCCTGCATAGAAGTGTCTACAACCAACAGAAGAGACAAGGACAGAAAACTTGAACCAAACTCTAAAAAAAAGGAGGAAACAAACACTTTATATCTGACTTTCTCCCATCACCAGGGCTAGGGCAGCCTGTTGCGGCTTCACAGATGAATGCATCGAATCTCTGCGAAGAGAGGTGACTTGACGCTGGGAAAGGATTAACAAAACCTTTCCCTTTCTGCATGAGAATTTGACCTCGGGTTGACCTTCTATCTCTGTTTCCCCTGGAAACTTGATAAAGATAGAATGCCAGCTATGTTACTAAGCAACACTGCTCACGATAAAAATGACCCTGGATAGTTATACTGCAACTGCACAGACAACAGCTGTAAATGAAGAATAAATGCCTGTTGGAGGCCACCATCATTCTGGACTTCTCTGAGGGCTATGACTATCGATCGGGCCCAAGTCTTGTGGGAACCCTAGAAGTTAGGCAGATGGAGCTGTCACAGGAAATACTGGCTCCTGTGGGACACACAGCTTTTAAGCTAGAGGAACTCCTACACTTGCCCCCGTGGGTCTTGTTCCTTCACACCTAAGCTGTCACCCAGGTGGGAGGGGGCAGTGATGGGCCCTGGATGCTGCATGGACTGCTGTCTACACTGCCGTGAGGACCACCCCATGGAACAGAAATGCCTGTTAACTGCCCTGCTAACGACCTTCCTGACAGTCTGCAGCAGAGTGGAAGGGTGCCAGGTGTGGCCTCTGATGGTCTCAGCAAGACCCTGAGCACATGCCCCAGGGAGCAGTGCCCTTGCCCAAAGCCACACTCCTGGGAGATAACAGGGCCAGAACTCAAAGTCAGTTGGCTGCCTTCAAGGGAAACACTTTCTGTTTAATTGCAGGGCCCCCAGTTTTTCTCCTGAGATAACTATATTCTGACCCAAGAGACTGGTATAGCTGGTGAAAGGCCCTGCCAGACATGCTTTCCCCCTTCAGTGCCACGTGAGGGCCCTAGGTTTGGAAGCATCTATTTCATCCTGCCTGCCCACCCTAACAGCTGAGTCACTGAGCTTATTGCTAGATGGTTCTCCCAGCTCTTTGCAGGAAACCGCCCTCAGCAGGAAGCCTCTTTTGTTGTCACTTTAGCAAAGTGATATTGTAACCAACTTTTAAACCAAGCACCCCCATGACCTACTCATCTCTGGCCCAAACACATTTTTCAGATCTATTGATAGATAATACCCTGCCTAACTTGTTGGTGTTTTCTGTCAATCAAAGAAGTAGGAATGAAGAATAAGTAATTAACGGAGCAGATCTCTGCCCTAGCTTCCCCTTCAATAATCTTCAGAAATAACTGTGTGACGGACTTCCCTGGTGGCTCAGACAGTAAAGCGTCTGTCTACAATGCGGGAGACCCGGGTTCAAGCCCTGGGTTGGGAAGATACCCTGGAGAAGGAAATGGCAATCCACTCCAGTACTATTGCCTGGAAAACCCCATGGACAGAGGAGCCTGGTAGGCTACAGTCTATGGGATCACAAAGAGTCGGTCATGACTGAGCGACTTCATGACACGAAGATAATATCTGGAGGAAGATCACAAGGAGTCGATGAGGCTGCACACAAGTCTGCACATGGTGGGTGGGGAGGAGTCTGACCCTCATCTTAGTGATGAACTCAGGTTACTTCCTTGTTTCCCTCTAAAGGCTTTCAAGGCTGGGAGAAGAAATGGCAATCCACTCCAGTATTCTTGCCTGGAGAATCCCAGGGACACAGGAGCCTGTTGGGCTGCCGTCTATGGGGTTGCACAGAATTGGACACGACTGACGCGACTTAGCAGCAGCAGCAGCCTTTAACAGAAGACTTTGAAAAATATCTTTTTCCCTCTATTTAAATATACACTTCTCTTCCTTCTATTGAGCTTCATGTTCTTTTCTTTCTCCTTATATTAAAACCACAAATTTTCAACTACAGAACTCTGACCTCTTATCAATTCATAATTGATTCACTGAACAAATTACTTTAGCACATTCCTAAGTATTGTGTTTCAGGTTCTGGTGAAAAACTGTTCATGGTTCTTAGAATTCTGAATTGGTTCAAACAGAACTAGATCCCACTTCATTAGGATATTAGATTCTTATGTTGCTACGCTACTAAATATAGGACTTCCCTGATGATAAAGAATCTGCCTGCAATACATGAGACCTGGGTTCAATCCCTGGGTTAGGAAGATCCCCTGGAGAAGGGTATGGCAGCCCACTCCAGTATCCTTGCCTGGAGAATTCTATGGACAGAGGAACCTGGCAGGCTATAGTCCATGGGGTGGCAAAAAGTCAGGCATGATGGAGCACTAACACTTTCATGCTACTAAATATAAGAACGCTTTGCTAATAAAGCATAATGGAAAAATATGTGTGTGTGTATGTGCATATATATTAACTCATCTGTGTGTGTGTCTCTTGTTATACATATATACATATATAACTGAATCACTCTGCTGTACACTATAGACTTATATTATAAATCAACTATATTTCAATTAAAAAAGAAAAGAATGATCTGAAACTATTACATTGTTAATCGGCTATACTGCAATATAAAATTAAAAGTTTTTAAAAAAATAAACATAAAAGCTTTCAAGGCTGAGCAGAATCTTCAGAGGTGGGTTTTGGGGGAACAGTGAGTCCACCATCTCCCCAGATTGCTGGCATTCTGGTTAAAGGTACCTTTCCTTTCTATCAACATCTGTGAGAACTGATTTTGTAAAGCAGCGAGCAGTGGGACCTGACTTATTAGGTAACATGAGAAACTTCTTTAAACACAATGATACCCTGGTTCAAACCTTTGAGATGGCTCAGACATGATGGCTTCAGTCTGAAGGGTCATGGTGACATCACATCTGATCCCCAAACTGAGGTGACTATTACCCATGAACACAGACAGGTACAAAAGCTCTCCCCTTGTCTGGGGCAACAGCTCTAGCATGGCAGGGTTCCCCTGATGACCCCTACCCCAACACTGAAATGATCTTGCAGAAGTTTCCCTCTGCAGGACCTCGTGAGGCTACTAATACCTGAGCCCACACAGGTCCTCCTGACCGGAAGGGTGGATGCGTCATTCCTTCCCAAACTCCCCTTCCTTTGCTCTCAGCAAAAATCTTCAGATGGAAATCAGGACAAATGATATTGCCTCTCTTCCTCAGCCTTCTTCTTCACAACTCTGAGCACATCCCTATTATACCACGAGGAACTGTGGTGTTGAGAAGACTCTTGAGAGTCCTTTGGACTGCAAGGAGATCAAACTAGTCCATTCTAAAGGAAATCAACCCTGAATATTCATTGGAAGGACTGATGCTAAAGCTGAAGCTCCAATAATATGACCACCTGATGTGAAGAGCTGACTCATTGGAAAAGACCCTGATGCTGGGAAAGATTGAAGGCAGGGGGAAAAGGGGACGACAGAGGAGGAGATGGTTGGATGGCATCACTGACTCTATGGATGTGACTTTGAGCAAGCTCCAGGAGATAGTGATGGAAAGACAAGCCCGGTGTGCTGCAATTCACGCAGTTCAAGAGTCAGACACGACTCAGCAACTGAGCAACAACATTAAGCACCAGCCCTCCCCCAAGCTGTCCAGCACCCAGTCCTCACTGTCACAGCCTCCAGCCCAAAGTTGGGCACAAAGGGTGCTGAACAAAGGTGACATGAAACATGGGCACCCCAGTCATGCGCTCTTTTGTATGACCTGGACCACTGAATCAGCTTCATCTAAACTGTAATTTTAGGTCAGTATCTTGATTAACAGCAGAACATGGGCAACTTTTTCGTGCTTCCCTCTCCCATTCACTAAGTCTGATAAAGAGCTTGCCTTGCCAACCACAAAGTGACAGGTTTATCAGTTCAGTTCAGTCACTCAGTTGTGTCCAACTCTTTGCAACTCTGTGCTTCATGAACTGTAGCACGCCAGGCCTCCCTGTCCATCACCAACCCCCGGAGTTTGCTCAGACTCATGTCCATTGAGTCAGTGATGCCATCCAAAGACCCTGATGCTGGGAGAGACTGAAGGTGGGAGGAGATGGGGACAACAGAGGATGAGACGGTTGGATGGCATCACTGACTCAATGGTCATGAGTCTGAGTAAACTCTGGGAGTTGGTGATGGACAGGGAAGCCTGGCATGCTGCAGTCCATGGGGCTGCAAAGAGTCAGACATGACTGAGTGACTGGTGCTGAACTGAACTGTTGCGAAGGGAACTGAACTGGTTCCAGTCCATTAGTTCACTGATTTCTAAAACGTCAGTGTTCACTCTTGCCATCTCCTGTTTGACCACTTCCAACTTACTTTGATTCATGGACCTAACATTCCAGGTTCCTACGCAATATTGCTCTTTACAGCATCAGACTTTACTTCCATCACCAGTCACATCTACAACTGGGCGATGCTTTCGCTTTGGTTCTGTCTCTTCATTCTTTCTGGAGTTATTTCTCCACTCTTCTCCAGTAGCATATTGGGCGCCTCCCGACCTGGGGAGTTCATCTTTCAGTATCCTGTCTTTTTGCCTTTTCATACTGTTCATGGGGTTCTCAAGGCAAGAATACTGAAGTGGTTTGCCATTCCCTTCTCCAGGGGACCATGTTTTGTCAGAACTCTCCACCATAACGCATCCAGTTTGGGTGGCCCTAAACGGCATTGCTCATAGTTTTTTTGAGTTAGATGAGGCTGTGGTCCATGTGATCAGTTTGATTAGTTTTCTGTGATTGTGGTTTTCATTCTGTCTGCCCTCTGATGGATAAGGGTAAGAGTCTGCAGGAAGGAGAGACTTAAGGAGAGACTGCCTGTGGGGAAATCTGGGTCTTGTTCTGAAGGGCGGGGCCATGCTCAGTAAATCTTTAATATAATTTTCTGCTGATCAGCAGGGCTGTTTTTTGACCTGAGGCCAAACTATGGTGAAGATAATGAAGAAAATGATAATGAAGACGGTCCCATGCATGCACTACCACACTCGGTGCTCCTGACCCTGCAGCAGGCCACCACTGACCCACGCCTCTGCTGGAGCCTCCCGGACACTCACAGGCTAGTCTGGGTCAGTCTCTTGTGGGCTCACTGCTCATTTCTCCTGGGTCCTGGTGGACACAAGGTTTTGTTTGTGCCCTCCAAGAGTGTTTCCCCAGTCCTATGCTCTGACGGCTCTATGGTGGGATTAATGGCAATCTCCTCAAGAGGGTTTATGCCACACCCAGCTCTGCTGCGCCCAGAGCCCCTGCCCCTGTGGCAGGCCACTGCTGACCCGTAACTCTGCGGGAGACACTCAAACACTCAAAGGCAGGTCTGGCTCAGTCTCTGAGGGGTCTCCTGGTGCAGCAAACAAAACAAAAGGTTTTGTTTGAGCCCTCCGAGGATCTCTGGTGGGTATGGGGTTTGATTTTAAATGCGATTTCGCCCCTCTTACCGCCTTGCTGTGGCTTTTCCTTTGTCCTTGGACATGGGGTATCTTTTTTGGTGAGAACTAACATGATCCTGTTGATGGTTGCTCAGCAGCAAGTTGTAACTTTGGAATTCTCGCAGGAGAAGATGAGCACACATCCTTCTGCTCCACCACACAGATTCTAAATTCAATGGCTCCAATGTTATTCAGACATGACATTGTGCTAAGTGCTGTTAAAATCCTATCTCCAGCCATGTCTAGCTCTTCTTGTCTGCCCAGCACAGGCAGAAGTGAACAAAAAAGAGGAAAGTGACACAGAGAATGAAGACCTGAGGAAGGAACCCACTAGAAAGTGCTGGTGGAGCCAAACAGCCAGTTAAAATCAAAGAATTCATTAATGCTTCGCAGTGACTCAATGACAGAGAACTTTAGACCCACTTTACAGAAGGGAAAGCTGAGGCCTGGAGAAGTGTCTTGAGTGCCAGGTAGGAGTAAGCTTGATCTCAAACCCAAGTGCTTTTGCGTTAAGCCTCGGTCACCAGTTGTGACTGTCAGCAAAGTACCAAGATTAGTTTTTAGCAAATGATCTTGTTATATACGTCAGCGTCTTAAAATAATTTGCTTCATTTCAAAGACAAAATATTTTTTTCCCAAGAGAATGAAAATAAAAGTGTCAAATGTGGAGAGAAACTAATCCTCTCCCACACTGTTGCTGGAAATTATAAATAGGGATAATCTTTTGGGAGCAAAATTTGGCACTGTTAAAACAAATGTAAAATGTGCACATACCCTTCAATAAGCAATTTCACTGAAACAGTGGTATACATGCAAAAAAGACACATGAGGACATTAACCTCAAAACTATTTATAATATCAAAAAATTAGAAGCAATCTAAATGAAAGTGACTGAAAATATTAAAGTAAGTTCATACAATGGAACACCATGCAACAACATCTTTATGAAGAAAGAAAACAAATGATCCATTAATAAATGTCTGTCCATGATTTGTTGATTTTATTTATAAGACTTAAGATGTCCTATATAAAGCATTTCAAATAGTTCCTGGAAAGAGTGAACATTAGGGAAAATTTATCAAAATGTTACAGTATATACGTTTAACTACGATTTAAAATAAGTAAATACAGAAAACTTAAAAAAGCAAAAAATGTAATAGTGTATGCATGAAAAAAATGTTGTTTAGTTATTCAGTTCTGTCCAACTTTTTTACGACCCCATGGACTGTAGCCCGCCAGGCTCCTCTATTGGAGTTTCCAGGTGAGAATACTGGAGTGGACTGCCATTTCCTTGACCTAGGGATTGAACCCACGTCTCTTGAATCTCCTACACTGTCAGGTGGATTCTTTACCACTGAGCCACTGGGGAAGCCCAATAGAGGAATACGAATTAAATGGTAAACAGTAGCTTTGTTTGGGAAGTGGGATTACATAGCCTTTTTTTTTCTTTTAATAAATTTGTATTGCCCGAATATTTTAATATAATTATTTTTGTATTGAAAATAAATATACTCTTTCTATAAAATGAAGAAGACATTAATATTCAGAAAAGACCATTCTCCTTATGTATAGAATTCAGTCTAGGAATACTAAACATTCCAAATTTATATGATGCACTAAATATTTTAGAAATGTATTAAATTTCTGGCAGTATTACCCATTCAGAGGATGTAAGTGAGGGAATGGAAGGAAGAGAAAAGAGATCATGCCACAAATGTTGGGGGGGTGAAGAAAAACCCAGCTATTTCATCTTCCCTGAAAATCTAATTCTGGCCTGGAGCTTTAAAGTCGCTCAGAGCCCAAAGAGGAAGTGAAGGGCCACCCTAAGTCCTGGCCACCCCTTGACAGACATTTGTGATGCTGCAGACACATTCTGCAGGGTCCCTCTGACACATTCAGGCAAGGCTCGGCCTGGTTGTCGCCTGCAGGAGTGCAGATCCAAAGGTGGACCCAAACGATGAGAGTGATAATGACGCAACAGACAACTAGCAGGTTTTCTAAAGCCTAAGGCTCTGCAAACTTTCTTCCAAACCTATAAAATCTGAAATCTAAATCTCTNTGTCGCCTGCAGGAGTGCAGATCCAAAGGTGGACCCAAACGATGAGAGTGATAATGACGCAACAGACAACTAGCAGGTTTTCTAAAGCCTAAGGCTCTGCAAACTTTCTTCCAAACCTATAAAATCTGAAATCTAAATCTCTAGGAAAACTAATAGGATGTGTTGCTACCCAGGACATTTCTGGGTTTTGTGTGTCCCCTATGTCCTTGGCCACCCTAAAGGACAAAGTAATGAACTGTGTGAATCCTGACGTTCTTTTCCTAACTCAGAAGGAGGTCCTACCTGTTATTTTCTTCTGTTTCACATCTCAGTTGATTGCTCCAGAACTCAATTCAGTGATGATGACAAAAGGGGAGTTTGTATTTTGGGGGCAAGATTTTAAGAGGAATGCTTTAGCACAAAGTATAAAGTGCTCTGCGGTTTTTGAAAAGTTGCTCATTACAATTTCCTTTTATTCCTCTTAATCCTTTTTTAAAAATTGGGACTAAATGTTGAAATATTTTTGTCATTTATTGACAGAATAATGAACTTACTGATATAATTAGAGCAAACTCTAGGACTGGAAATCCTAGGTCCGCGGGCCACAGAGAAAAGCAGATGACTTGGTTCATCTGAGAGTGAGAAGCCAGAGAAAAGTGCCGTTCAGGTCTGACTGACCTACAAGAAAGCTTCAAGGAAGGACAGGTAACGAGATTCTATCCCAGACTTGACCTCATTGGAAAGCAGTCCACACCTCAACTATAGCTCCAACCACACTGAACAGCAATTTATCTGCTCATGAAGCTTTCTGCAGGTGAAGAATGATATCTAATGCACATAAGTACCTGTTGGGTCTCACACATGACCAGGTGGCTGAGGTATTTCTGTTCCCTGACCACAAACTATATTTTGCATGCAAGCCGCCAACATCAGTCTGCAAGGTCAGATTCAAGGGAGAAGACAGGGGCCATGAAGAAAGGAGGAGGAAATAGTGACAGTCTCTGAAGGTAAAATTCCATAACCCTTTACCTCAGGACAGTGGAAAAGTAATAAAAAGTACCCAGGTCTGTCCCAATCTTGCTCTCCCTCAGCTCCTCAGGGCAGGAGAGGGTTAATAAATGTACCTCGAATGCACCTGACCCTCTCCGGTAATTTTTATCACTGCAAATCCTTACAGGATTGTGAGCATGTTACAGCTTCCAAAACATTCTCAGGCATATTCCCTCACTTGACGCTCCTCAAAGCCATCCCAGGGGACAGGACAGAGCCAGGGTTCAATTCTAGGAGCTAGACGCGCACATGAACTGCAGCCCTCAACTACCAGTCAGGGAAAGTTACTCATCTCATTTAGCCTCATTTTATCTGTAAAACGGAGTTAGTATTTACCTCATGGAATGTTTGTGAAGATCAAGTAACATCACGAAAAGCAAAGTTCCTGGCAAATATTATGCACTCCACAAGTGAATATGACTTCCCTTCCCTCGATGCTGGAGCCCTTCCCTGGGACGATGCCTCTGTCAGGATCCACAGCCACTGTCCTGCAGAAAGCCTCCCGGCTGTCTGCTCGCTTAGGGCACACACGGCAACCCCCGNGACCTCCTGGACTGCAGCCTACCAGGCTCCTCTGTCCATGGGATTCTTCAGGATATATAAGGTTTTCACAAAAACAGGTCAGGGTCCTTGGCTAAGAGGAGACTCTGCCTTGGGCCACCAGTGTAATAAACTGCACTCCACTATCTGCATTGTCCTTCTGAGTGAGTTTGTTTCCCAGAATGTGTGGCTGCAACAGCATTGCTCCAGTGAAACACTGCAGAAAAAAACTGGAGCCTCACTTTACCCAATCCAGCAAAGGCAGAGTTGGGAGCCTAGGTTCCACTGTCCTCAGGCTGTAATGACAGTGCCATCAACCTCCCTAAGACTCTTACTGGTCTAGTGTTAGAGAGAGCCGAGGAGAAGCTGGGGCTTTCCTCCCTCCCAAGAAGTGTCAGTGGGGACCACATGGATTTCCACACCTGTCCAGCAGTATGAGCAGTAACGATATGCTCTGTCCCTCTTTGCTGGGGTGGTTTCAGAGGAGGCTGACTGGAGAGTTGGGACTTTTAGCTCCACTCAGTAGTAATGAGGCCAGTCCTCCCCTGTGATGTCAGTGGAGGCCATAGGGGAGCAGTAGCAAGGCCCCTTGACCTCGCTCACAGGAAGTAAGCAGTGGCAGCTGAGTGTGGGAAAGAGGCTCCAACAGTAATGAGCAGCCCTTCCCCTTAGGTGTCAGTGAAGGTCAGGTGAGGACCTTGACCACCCCTTCTGGAAGAATTCCACCCCATTTGGAAGAATGAGGCAGTGCACCCTCCACTTCAGTTTGTCCTTTTGGAAGAAATTGTCTAAAATAGAAGATTTAAACAAAATCCAAATCCCATTACATAATGTCCAGATTTCAATTTAAAAAAATCACTTATACTGCAAACCAGGAAGGTCTCAAACTAAATTAAATAAGGCAATGAACAGATGCCAACACTAAAATGACAAAAATGTTCAAACTATCCAATAAGCATCTTAAAGAATTCATTATAAAAATACTTCAACAAGCATTTCAAATGTGATTGAACCAAACAAATGTAGAAAATATTACCAAAGAAATAGAAGCTATCAAAAGAGAAATGGCACATTTAGAACTGAATAATACAGTAACCAAAATTAAAAACTCAGTGAATGAGCTCAACAACAGAACAGAGGGCGTAGAGGAAAGAATCAGTGAACTTGAAGACAGGGCAAAAGAAATTACCCAATTAAAACAACAGAGAAAAACAGATTAAAAAATGTAGACAAGATTTCAGGAACCTGTGGGACCATAATGAAGCATTTAACATTTTTGTCATCAGAGTCCTTAGAAGAAGCAAAGAAAGAAGACACAAGTGGAAAAGCACTTAAAAAATTAAGGTTGAAAAATAATGGCTGAAAAGTGAGAGAGAAAAGACATCTTAACTCTACAGGAAAAACAATTTGAATAACAGATTTATCATGAGAAACCATGGAAGCCAGAAGGAAGTGATGCAGCATTTTTGAAGTGATAAAAGAGAACTGTAAACACATAATGCTATACTCAGCTAGATATCCTTCATGAAAGGAGATGAAATCAAGACATTCTCAGACGAAGAAAAAGGGATGATTTCTCACCAATAGACCAATTCCAAAAGAATGGATAAAAGATGTTCTTAGAAAAGAATGATGATAGAAGGGAATTTCCAACATTTGAATGGAAGAAAAAAAAGTGGGAAGTATAAATATGTCATAAATATAAAACATTTTCCCTTCCTTTTAGATTTCCCAAATTATGTTTGAGAATTGAAACAAAAGTCATAACACTGCTAGATATTGTCCTTAATGAGCGTAGAAAAAAATTAAGCAATTACAGTATTAACAAGGGAGAGTAAAATGACATAAAGATAACATTTCTATACTTTCCTTAAACTAGTGAAATAATGACACCAGGGGATGAAGCTATGAAAATATAATATAATACCTAGCAATCACTAAAATACTACTGAGAAAGGTGCATTAAAAAACACTAGACGGGGACTTCCTTGGTGGTCCAGGGGTTGAGAATCCCCCCTTTGAACGCAGGAGACTTAAGTTCAGTCCTGAGTTGGGGAACTAAGATCCCACAAGCCCTGAAGCAATTAAATCCACGAGAAGTCCATGCACCACAAGAAAATATCCCACATGGTACAAAGAAGATCTTCTGTGCTGCAACTAAAACCAGATGGAGCCAAACAAATCAGTATTTAAAACAAACAAACAAAAGCACTAGATGAATCAAAATGGAATACTAAAATATATTCAAGTAACACACAAGCAGGCAGGGAAGAGAAAACCAAGAAATGAAAAACAGAACAAGCAGAAAATAAATGGCAAAGTCTAGTTCAGGTCAGTTCAGTCACTCAGTCGTGTCTGACTTTTACCCCATGAATTGCAGCACACTAGNACCAGGAGGAGGGGCAACATGAACAGTGGGCGGGAAGAAGAGCTTAACAGGGCTCAAGCCTCTGGGGGACTTTGGGAGCTGCTACAGAGCAGGCTGCCCACTCCCGGACAAGGTGCTACAGCTGGGGCATTCACTGCCAGCTCATGCCACTGCTGGGTGGAGCTGCTCCCAGGAATGTCGGGGGGAGTCCAGAAGCCAGACAAAGGCTCTGGGGACATGGTGAGGACCCACAGGGTCTGCCTCCAGGGTGCTCCTTAACAAAGAAGAAGCATGTCAGAGCTTGGATCATTGAGGAAGTCTTCTTGGGGACTTACATCTGAAAAAATAGTTCAGGTTCTGAGCAGAAAGAAGAGTGAGGGCAACAGTTTTGACCGCTAGCTGGTGAGAACCGGAGTCGGCAGCAGCAGGCAGCATCTTGCCAAGGTTCTCGTGGAGACCAGAAGGAACTGAGGGTACACTCTGCAGGAACCCGACTTCACACGGGTCTGTGGGCAACTTAAAGACTGAAAGTAGATGCAGCTTCGGCACTGGAACATTGGCAAAACTGCTGACATGTTTCATACCGGGAAAGAGACTACCTCAGGGGTTATTTCACAGTTAAGCTGCTTTCAAAACTCTCAGACTACAGGGGCTGCCAATGGGCCTTGCAGTGCTGGTTACTGCCTTTTAGAGGTACTAGGCCATAAGTCTGAGAGGTCTATATGTTTTTAAAGTGCCTTTTAGCAATAGATGTATGTCTGAGGGTCTTCCCAGGTGGCACTAGTGGTAAAGAACCTACTTGCCAGTGCAGGAGACATGAGACATGGGTTTGATCCCTGCGTTGGGAAGATCCCCTGGAGGAGGGCATGGCAACCCACTCCAGTATTCTTGCCTGGAGAATCCCATGGACAGTGGAGCCTGGTGGGCTACAGTCCATAGAGTCACAATGAGTCGGACACACCCACATATGCCTGAGAATTCAGAAGTACTAGGAATCTTGGTTGGAAATCTGCTTAAATACACTAGCAGAAGGCTGTCTTTAGCCTCCGGGCTGTCCTCTCTGGGATGAAAAGAGAAGCAGAGGCTGAGGGTGGGGAACTTTCCCAGGCTCAGCTCAACATCTCCGTCCACATTGTGCCCCAGAAACAAGCAGGGACCATGACTTCAGCCTCCAGATCTGCCTCTGTTTTCCTTACATTAATTTTTTTTTGTAGTGTTTGTTTTTTCCCCTTGTAGCAACTGGATTGACTGTGGGAAGCAGTTATTTTTAGAGCATCACAAGGTTTTCTTTGGAGCCAATTCAGTGACTTGAAGTTCCCCAGTATCTAAACCAGGAGGAAAAAAATCTGCTTCTCTTTGTTGGGGGGACCTGCTGAGAGGCCAGCTCTGCCTCACTGGATTACGTCTCTATCATACTTTCTTTTGGCTGACTCGCCGCAGAGGTGGACGCCTCCAATCCCTATGCCCTCAGGGTCTGAGCTACTGAGGCTCCTGGCACACAGCTGAGCTAGAAGAAGGTTGCAGGGACCCTGGTCTCCTTTGCCCTCTTCTGTGACCTCAGCACAGTTCTAGACATGGTTGTCAGCCAGGCTGGATGAAGCACAAACTGGAATCAAGATTGTCGGGAGAAATATCAATAGCCTCAGATACGCAGATGAGACCACCCTTATGGCAGAAAGCAAAGAAGAATTAAAGAGCCTCTTGATGAAAGTGAAAGAGGAGAGTGAAAAAGTTGGCTTAAAGCTCAACATTCAGAAAACAAAGATCATGACATCCAGTCCCATCACTTCATGGGAAATAGATGGGGAAACAAAGGAAACAGTGAGAGACTATTTTCTTGGGCTCCAAAATCACTGCAGATGGGGACTGCAGTCATGAAATTAAAAAATGCTTGCTCCTTGGAAGAAAAGCTATGACAAACCTAGACAGCATATTAAAAAGCAGAGACATTACTTTGCTGACAAAGGTC
>SJYV01025701.1:7269-21102 GCA_006410875.1 Neotragus pygmaeus | reverse complement strand
GGACATGACTGAGTGACTGAACTGAACTGATGAATGGGAACATGGTCTGTGTGAGGACAGATAAAAGGAAAGGGGTCTTAGGACATGGAATCTGAGCCAAGGACCCCAGTGAGATGATTTATCCAGGAAGGTTCTGGGAGTGAGGGAGCAGGAAGGGAAGGAGTAGGGCAGGGCGAGAGGTCAGAGAAGGTCAGAACATGACAGGGCAGTTGGGCTCAGAGTAGGTTCTGCCTCTGGGCAAAAGTACCGGCGTCTTGTTCCCTCATATCAAATGGTGCTTGGTGTAGGGAGGAGGTAAGTGGAAATTTCTGGCAGTTTTCTTCTTTGGGTGATGCAACTTCACATCTGGAGCATCTTCTGAGTGAACGGCCACAGCAGCCGGGGCTGGACGAGCAGGGCCTGTGGGGGCTTGGGCGGGGTCAGCAGTTCTGCTTGGAGCTTCTGCTTAGAATTTGTGGGGATTTATTGAAGCATAGTTCATGTACCTATTACATTAACTTCAGGTGCACATAGTGATTTGACATTCACTTCACTGTACATCGATTACCACTTTACGTCTAGTAACAGTTGATTCTCATACAGTTAATGCAGCATTATTGACTCTTTGCCTCATGCTGTATATTTTATCTCTGTGATTTGTTTATATTCTAACTGTAAGTTCATATCTCTTAATCTCCTTCACTTGTTTCCTGTCCCCACCTTCCTCCTGTGTATAATCTTGCCTCCTTTGTTGTAGATTAATTAACCATGTACCTGTGCATTTATTTTTAGGCTCCATTGCTGTCTCTTCTGCTCCAGTGACAGCGTGTCTTGACTCCTGTAACTTTGTAGAAGAGTCTGAAGTCAGGGGTCTTGGTACCACCAGCTCTGCCCTTCTTTCTCAAGATCGTTTTGGTTATTCAGGATCTGTTGTGCCTATTCTAAATCTTTTTGAATTATTTGCTCCCGTTCTACGAAAAATGCCATTGCTATTTTGGTAGCAATTGCGTTGAATCTGTGGATTGCCTTGGGTAGTGTGGTCATGTAACAGTATTAATTCTTCCAATCCACCAGCATAGTTTACCTTTCCCTTTATTTGTGTCATCTCCAAATCCTTTCATCAGGTCTTACAGATATGTCATATAGTTACAGCGCACAAATCTTTCAGCTCTTTGGTTAGGTTCATTCCTAGGTGTTTTATTCTGTTTGATGCAATTGTAAATGAAATTATTTTCTTAATTTCTCTTTCAGATAATTTGATATTATTGTATAGAAGTATTACAGATTTCTGTGTATTAATCTTGTATCCTGCAACTTTATTGAGTTCATCTATTAATTCTAATAGGTTTTCTGGTGAGGTCTTTGAGATTCTGTATATGTCGTTGAGTCACTAAGTTGTGTCTGACTCTTTGAGACCCAGTGGACTGTGGCGCGCAAAGCTTCCCTGTCCTTCACTATCTCCTGGAGTTTGCTTAACTTCCTGTCCACTGAATCGGTGCTGCTATCTAGCCATCTCATCTTCTGCTGCTGCCTTCTCCTTTTGCCCTCAATCTTTCCCAGCATCAGAGTCTTTTCCAATGAGTCAGCTGTGTGTGTGTGCATGTGTGTGTGTGTGTGTGTGTATGTGTGTGTGTGGGGTATACTGTCATCTAAAAGCAGTGACGGTGTTATTTCTTCCTTTCCAATTTGGATTCATACTATTATTATTATTATTTTGTCTGATTGCTGTGAGTAGCACCTCTGGTGGGCTTCCCTGATGGCTCAGATGAGTGGTGAGAGTGGGCATCCTTGTCTCGTTCCCAGTCTTAGAGGAAATATTTTTAGCTTTTCACCATTGATGACGTTTGGTGTGGGTTTGTCATATATTGTTTTTATTATGTTGAGGTTTGTAACCTCTCTATACAGTTTGTTGATAATTTTTGTAATAAATAGATGTTGAATTTTGTCAGAAGCTTTTCCTGCATCTATTATATGATCATATGACTTTTATTTGTTAATTTAGTGTATCTCACTGATTGATTTACAGGTAAACTTGCATCTCTGAGATAAATACCATTTGATCATGGTATATGATCCTTTTAATGTATTGTTGAATTTAGTATGCTAACATTTTGTTAAGGACTTTTCAAGTGAACACTGATGCACCTGTGTTCATCAATATTATGGGTCTGTAATTTTATTTTTTCTTTTCTTTTGTGGTATCTTTTTCTAATTTTGGTATCAGGGTTATGATGGCCTCACAGAATGAGCTTGGAAGCATTCCTTGCTCTTCAATTCTTCTGAACTAGTTTAAGAGGGATAAGTGATAACTTCATTATATATTTTGTAGTATTTACCTGTGAGGTCATCTGGTCCTGGACTTTTTTTGTTGGGAGGTTTTTGATTATTGATTCAATTTCATTACCAGTAATTGGTCTGTCCTGGTTTTCTCTTTCTTCCTGAGCAAGTGGGAGACTATACATGTCTAGAAATTTATCTATTCCTTGTAGGTTGTCCATTTTATTGGCATATTTGTATTTCTTGGTGTCAGCCGGGACTTCTGTTCTTTCCTTCCTAATCAGCTCCCCAAGACACTGGGTAACAGTGGGGCAAACAACAGTCTGATCAGAAGCACGAAAGGAGAAGCAGCCCATGAGGTGCCCACGGGGGCTTGTTAAGGCTCTGTGAGGACCTCCCTGGGAATCCAGAAGGCCACATGCATGCCCAGGGCTGTGGACGTGCTGAGAACGAACCCGAGCCTCTGAGCCAGTGAGAGGTGAAGCTGTGCAGAGTTCCTGACTGCCTGGCTGAGTGCTGAGGGCCCGCCACCGCACCGCACCTCGGCAGGGCCTGGAGACTTCGTGGCTCCAGGTGCTCAAGAAAGCCGGTCCAGACCAAGCTAGCTGGGCAGAGACTTTTGTGGCCACATAAGACTGAGAGAATAGATTCACAGAGTTAGTTCAGAAAAATCACCAGAAAGGCAAACAGCAATGAAGAGTACTGCTACTGCACAAAAGGCAGCAGCGGCAAACGCTCTGGAGCGGGTGAGCCTGATTCCAGCGTTTCCCTGTCAGATCGCTTAGAGACCAGCTCATACGACGTGCCGAGAAGCAAGAAAGCACAGCCCATACACAGGGAGAAAAGCGCCCACAGAAACTCCTGGAGGACGCCCACGGTAGAGTTACTAGTCAAAGACTTCAGTCAGATATTTTAAATACGTTAAAAAACTAAAGAAAACCATGCCTGAACAACTAAAGTATGACCATCATGTCTCACTAAAATGGAGAACATCAATAGTGAGATTGAAATTATAAATATATGTTTAAAATTTAAATTATATGTTTAAAAGTTTTTTTAATTTGAATGTTAATATAAAATATAAAAATACATATTAAATAAGTGAAACAATATAAATACATGTTTCAAAATAGAAATTGTGGACTTAAATGTACAATAACTGAAATGAGAAGTAATAAACATCTTGCACATAAATCCTCACAATTTATTGCTGCTTTGCCTCAAGCTTCAACAGTTAGAAGTTCATTTATTTTTGTGCTATATTCACTTTTTTAAGTGTAAATATTCGGAGATGGTTAAGCCACCCCTCAGCCCTGCCACAAGCGTGACTCAGCTCCTGCGGGGCGCAGAGGCTGATGGCCCCGGGACTCGGCGCTGGGGGTCACGAGGGAGGGAATTCTAAGCACCGAACACCCTCTCCTGAGACGCCAGCCATCGACCGCTCCAGGAGCGGGAGGGCAGACAGTGGGCAGCTGAGCCGGAAAGCAGGGATGAAGACAAGGATCAGCGCTGGGGCTCCAGCGCCAGGACAAGTCTGACAGAGGCCGTGGTAATTAGACCACGAGCGCGCACATTTCGCTCCATTAGCGTAAAGTAAACGCAGAACAGACATTCAAAATCATAAAGCAGTCTCTTCCCCAAATATAGCGCAAGGCAAATATTTAAAGTTTCCAGTTGGAAGTGCTGTGCACGGCCCAAGAGCTGGCTTGGGTCACAGGTGGGCCTGGGCATTCTGAAAGGCTGACCTTTGCTTCCTGTCCTTGGAGCTCTTAGCGTTTCTAAGCGTTACAGACAGGAGAGCCTAACAAAGCCGGTAAAATGTGTTCGTGGAGAAAAGCCAAAGCCAAACCCTGAGAACAGCTTATTTATAGATCATAGGTGAATACCTAGGCTCTGTGTTTGTTTCACTGTTGACAACCTCCTGCTGAAAGACGTTAGATTGCAGAAGTTAAATGCTTGATTCAGTTCTGACCTCCGTCAGCTATATGATGCAGGCACACTAATCAAGGTTTCTGAGCATCTATTTTCCCATTCCCCCCCGCCCAAAAAAGAAATACTCGTTTCCTAAGGTTCCTACAAAATAAGAACTTAAATAGTATGTTGTTTAAAAAGAACGTAGGCCCCAGGCTGGTGTAAACACAGCCTCAGAGGCTGGTGACGCTGTTGCTGTTCAGGACAGCAAATCTGCCAGTTCGCCCGGCGTGTCTGAAATGTGCAGCACCGCAGAGCTGCTGCTCCGGGCCTGTAGGCTTGTTCCCAGAATTTCTGTTTTATAATGTAAATGAGTTTAGGAGGTGATAACTTATCTAGCCAGTTTGATTAGTAATACTTTGGTATTTCTTAATAGCTGAAAGTTTGATCTCCAATTATTTAGTGAAAAACCAAGCTCTGGAAAAATTTAAACACAAGCCCAATAAGATTTTATGGAAGTGAAATCTGTTTTGACCATCTCCTGCCTAGGAAATGGGACCAGACTGCGACTCCCTGGACAGTAAGGGACCAGTGCGGAAGCTGATATCCCGGAGTGGAAGGGGGCTGAAGACGGAGCAGAGGGTGGTGGATCCGTCCCTGTGTAGCTCTGGAGGCCCACGGTCACTGGAGCAATTCTTGCATGCGATGGAACTTGGGTGAGTGTGAGTCCAGAGGGTTCAAGAAATTACACAAAGCTACAGAAGACGGAAACAGATCAACAGAAAGAGGAACCAAACCACAGCCGCTTCTCAGGAAACCGATGGCAGTCGGTGGGAACCAGCCCGAGGGTGAAGGGGCTCTGTGTGACCTGTGACTCAGTGTACTACCCGGACTTCAGCCAAGTCTTGGAATCCAGACACACTCAAGCTGTAGCTCTTGACCCAGGCTGAACTCCGGAGCACTAACCAGTGTTGAACTGACAAGCTCAAGTCCTGTTTAAACAAATCGACTTTCCCTTGTCAATTCTCGTGGCTTTGCCCTCATGAGTCTGAGGCTTTGGGTGGCAAGGTCATTCTCTCCAGGGCTTCTCTCACCATCCACCTCCGTGCAGTCAGTCCTCCATGCTCCTCGCTAACCTGCCCCACCCCATCCCTGAGTCTCGCTTTGTTGATCACTCTGCAAGCACCGGTGTGGAGAACCTCATCTCTGCCGTGGAGTCAGGACCTCCAGCCAGCAGTAAGCTTGGATTAGCACTGCTATGTCTCAGAGTCTCTCCACTTGAAAATATAAGTTCCTGCATCTGTCTCTCATTAGAGATGTGTCCTAAGGGCGCTGTGAATGTCATCTTGCTAGTATTTAGACGTGTATCAAAGCACAGATAGTCTGTGGAAGCAATTTTGTCCTTGAGTCAGTATTGAGCCTTGCCCTTTAATCAGCTGACTCTCGCAGGAATATGCAGAGTGAGGTAGAAAGCACAGATGGTGAGGTCAGAGCAAAGACAACGTGAGAAGACCTGCAAAGCAGCAAGAGGGTAAAGCTGTTTGAGCAGAGCCGTTTCTCACAGTTACCACCCATGGGTTTAGTTTCTCTCCATTTGAAAGTTCTCTCAAAGCAAGGGCACACTGGCACACACACCAGGAATCTAACCTGACTGCTCATGTGCCCTGCTCTACAAGTCTGCAAATCTTCTGTATGATTTTTACAAACACTTCAGTCTAGAATATTTAAAATGTCTCAACAGTTGCTTTCAAACAAGTGAAACCTTTGCTCTGTCTGGGCATTTCCCACTTCTTTGCTTCATAAGATCTAGAGAAATTGAATACAAAAATAAGTAACCTGGAATGCTCAAGTGTTGACTGTAAGTCATACCGTTAAGTTCAGTTGCTCAGTCATGTCCAACTCTTTGCAACCCCATGGACTACAGCATGCCAGGTCTCCCTGTCCATCACCAACTCCCAGAGCTTACTCAAACGCATGTCCATTGCATCAGTGATGCCATCCAAGCATCTCATCCTCTGTCCGTCCCCTTCTCCTCCTGCCTTCAATCTTGCCTAGCATCAGGGTCTTTTCAAATGAGTCAGTTCTTTGAAAGCATTGGAGCTTCAGCCTCAGCCCCTTCCAATGAACATTCAGGACTGATTTCCTTTATGGTGGACTGGTTGGACTCCTTGCAGTCAAAGTATTGGAGCCAAAGTATTGGAGCTTCAGCATCAGTCCTTCCAATGAACGTTTGGGGCTGATTTCCTTTAGGGTGCACTGTTTGGATCTCCTTGTAGTCCAAGGGACTCTCAAGAGTCTTCTCCAACATCACACTTCAAAAGCATCAATTCTTCAGCAACAGACAGAGTGCCTGAAGACCTATGGATGGAGGTTCATGACATTGTACAGGAGGCAGTGATCAAGACCATGCCCAGGAAAAAGAAATGCAAAAAGGCACAGTGGTTGTCTAAAGAGGAATTATAAATAGCTGAGAAAAGAAGAGAAGCTAAAGGCAAAAGAGAAAAGGAAAGACATATTCATTTGAATGCAAAATTCCAAAGAATAGCAAGGAGACATAAGAAAGCCTTCTTCAGTGATCAGTGCAAAGAAATAGAGGAAAACAATAGAATGGGAAAGGCTAGAAATACCTTCATGAAAATTAGAGATACAAAGGGAATATTTCACGGAAAGTTGAGCACAAAAAAGGACAAAAATGGTATGGACCTAACAGAAGCAGGATATATTAAGAAGAGGTGGCAAGAATACACAGAAGAACTGTACAAAAAGATCTTCATGACTCAGATAACCACGACAGTGTGATCACTTACCTAGAGCCAGACATCCTGGAATGTGAAGTCAAGAGGGCCTTAGGAAGCATCACTATGAACAAAGCTAGTGGAGGTGAGAGAATTCCAGTTGAGCTGTTTCAAATCCTAAAAGATGATGCTGTGAAAGTGCTGCAGCCACTATGCTAGCTAATCTGGAAAACTCAGCAGTGGCCACCGGACTGAAAAAGTTCAGTTTCTATTCCAGTCCCAAAGAATGGCAATGCCATAGAATGTTCAAGTTACCACATAATTGCACCCATCTCACACGCTAGCAAAGTAATGCTCAAGTCATACATCTGCATATACTCAATGTATCTATATTGTTTATATGGATACTTTGTATAAATTAAAATGAAAATAGCTGTAAATAGCAACTGGGATTGCAAGGCCATGCAAAATTGCCTGTTTTTTTGGCCAATTTTCACTTGGATTCATGATTTGCAATACTTAAACTAGACAATTGTGGTGTTGGCTGTGATTGGTAATCTGTGACTATCTGTCATTTTAATGAAGTTTAAAATAACATGTTATGACAAAAATAGAGCACAACCAAAAAACATTGAAACAGATTTATAACTGTAGCTGAGATATTTATAACTGGAATAATCAACTATATTTATATCAGGTATAACTATAGCTGAGTTACAAATTATAACTCAGAGAAGACTGGAACTGAATTTCACTATCATTGCAAAAGTGGAAAATGTTTATTTTCCCAATAATTTGTCTGACATTCATCAGTCAAAGCTAATGACCGTCTATGAATAACACTCTGTGGCCAGGAATTGTGGGAAATTCGATGTCTGACCATCAGAGTCTTGGGTTTTAGGACAGTTTGGTCACTGACCATTCGTGCAGACCAGGCAAAGCCTTCCTCTGTGCTGATCTGCTCACCACGCTTTCACAACCAAAATAAAACACAGTAAAGGAATTCCAAATAATTATGTTTAAAAATAAAAGATAGAAAAGTAGAGCTGCAAGATTGCGGTTTCCAAACTCTGCCTTAGGAACTCCTTGTGGTTGGGGGGAGAGGAAGTGTTTGGGCTCCACTGCGCGCCACCAACTTCCCAGTCTCAGCTCAAGACACGCTTCTCCCCAGCCCCACCCCAGGCCTGCTCACCGTGTTCTTCCGCTGTGGTTATCACAGCGCACACTTCCCTCTCTCTTTCTGGCCAGTCAAAAATTATTGCATATAAGTAGTAAGCAGATGGCATTTTCTCTCCACATTGAAGAAGGCTTCTGTCTACTTGGGGATGCCAAGGCTTTTATTACATGAACTGATTGTAGAGGATGAGATAGATGGTTAGAGAGCATTACTGACTCAATGGACATTGAGCAAACTCCGGGAGACAGTGGGGGACAGAAGAGCCTGGCGTGCTGCAGTCCATGGGGCTGCAAAATGTTGGACACAACTTAGTGACTGAGTATGTACGCAGTAAACAGGCGGAACTGTCTCCCCACATTGAAGGGGGATCTGTCTCTTGGTGATTCAAAGGCTTTTAATTATGGAGTCTTTAAATGCTAAACCAGTCAGATCTTAAAGTTCAGACAAAGAAGGATGAAGACAGGCTGGAATACTTAGGCGACTGGTGCTGGAACACTGTGGTTTGAGGTGAGAAAAGTCAGTGGAGAAGGCCAAACTCTGAGTCAGGACAGCATGCCCCGCCCCGGAGAAGCCTTTCTCAGGACCTGCTGCCCCTATGGAGGTGACCAGGAATCTCTGCATGCCCTGCTATTCTGGACCAGCTTCCTTAATCGTGGAAGGTCAGCTGTCTCATGCCCCCTCTCCGAAGACTCTGTCACCAGTTAGGCTGACTTACTGCCTTTTAGCAAGAGAAGTCAACACCTAAACAATACGTTTTTCTTAGCTCACTTGAGAGGAAAAGTAAGCATGTATTCCAAGAAGCTGGGGAGCAGAGCCAAAGGTCCTGACGTGGTACCTAAGTCAAAACATCTTAATAGTTATGCTCTATCTTTAAAGACGATGAGAAAGAAACTTGCTGTGTTGCCCTCCCGACAGCCGTGCACACGCCTTGCTCCCCCTTCACTAGGTCTTGGTTCAAATGCCACCTTCTCAGAAGGTCTCTGACCCGGCATCTCTGTGCAGGGCTGCCCCTTGTCTGCAGCTCCCTGAGCCTGTGCCACTGTGTGGGAATGCCTTCCTACTGCCCACTGGATCTTCGTGCCTCACACGATTTGCACAAAGTGGACACTCAGTGTTTGTTAATTAAATATTTTCTCTGTGATATGCATGGCTTTCTTTTTAAACAAATATAGCAGAATTTTAGTAGCAAACGTTTATCTACCCAGCGTATATCTGAAGGGACTTGATGCTCCAAGGGCATGTATCTGTTGATCCTGTGGTTTTGTGACCTTCTGTATCTGGTGCTCCTACCCTGAGCTGCCCGGGGCTCAGGCCGCACTTGTAAAGCCCAGCTTAGGACCTGAGGGTGAGCTCTGTGAGGCCCTGGGATGTCTGGGGGTGTCGTCCTGCTGGACGCTAGGTGTCCCTGGGGCAGGACTGAGCGGGCGCCCACCTCTGTCTGCCTGTGTTTTCCATCTCCCTCCTCCCTCTGCTGATGTGTGTGTTTCCCACCAACCAGGGGTGGCCTCACACCTTGACACGGATGCTCCTGAAGACTCTATCCACTCACCATCTGGTCACAACCATCTGGAGGTTTCTCTGAGGCTGCCTTCTCCTTCTGTGTGGAGGGTCACCACGTGGGTGATTTCAGCTCTAGTAAAGCCATTCTGGGGACTTCCCAGGTGGCTCAGAGATAAAGAATCTTCCTGCAATGTCGGAGCTGCAGGAGATACGAGTTCAACCCCTGTGTCAGGAAGATCCCCTGGAGGAAGGTGTGGCAACCCACTCTAGCATTCTTGCCTGGAGAGTCCTGCGGACAGAGGAGCCTGGTGGGCTGCAGTCCATGGCGTCGCAACGAGTTGGACACGACTGAGCAACTGAGCACGCGTGCACAGCCACTCTGGTAACCTGGCTGAGGCCCCTTGGATCTCAGCGCAGCTCAGACACCAACTCCAGTACTACTGTAGGCAGCTACTTATTTTGAGCTTTGGGCTCTTCACTTGGAGAATTAGGGAATGCATTAGATTAACGTATCTGTTCCATAGGTATTTCTTGACCCATTTTAGGTTTCAGGCTGGTTCCAGGGTTGCTTCCGCCTCCTGAGTTCTGACCCTGCCCACCCCTCCCATCCTGATCCCTCTGTCTACACTGGCCCTGAGATGCTCCCAGTGCCACATCGGGCCAGCACGTGTCTCTGCAGGGGCTGCCCGCATGCCGCTTATCATGGCTGAAGGGCTGAACTTTGGTGCTTTGTTGCTCTGAACTCAAACCCAAGGCTTTGGCTAGTCTGCCTCAGGCCGTCTCAACAGCAGCACTGGGATCAGGTCTTCCTCGCAGCAGCTGCAGGATGGGCTTGCTGGGCTCCGCCTGCGTCCAGGACTCCAGCCCCAATCCTAGGGGTGCTCCTAGACCCCGAATAACTAATGTGATGTAGCCAGTGATTATAAATCACTGTGGAAGATGTGAAGCTCTGGTTTCACAGAGAAGGGCAGAATTAAAGAACAGAATGTGAGTTCCGAGAAGCCAGCTGGAGAAGCCAAGGGGGTCTGGGAGGAAGTGGCTGTGTGTGCACAGGCTGTGAGCCCTGCCTGACTGATGGCCCCCAGGGACCTCCAGGAGCACTCGAGCTACTGATGCACCGTGGAGTCAGGCCTGCAGCCACGCTGGTGAAGCGCAGTGACTCCGCTAAGCACTCTGGCGGCTTCTCTTCTGTGGCTGTGGGTTCTTGGTACAGTCTCCTCTGACCAGGACTTTGTCCCATGCTTCCCATACTCTTCAGTCAGTTCAATTCAGTTCAGTTGCTCAGTCGTGCCCGACTCTTCCTGATCCCATGGACTGCAGCACGCCAGGCCTCCCTGTCCATCCACCAACTCCTGGAGCTCACTCAAATTCAGTCCCTTGAGTCGGTGATGCCATCCAGCCATNGCCACATCGGGCCAGCACGTGTCTCTGCAGGGGCTGCCCGCATGCCGCTTATCATGGCTGAAGGGCTGAACTTTGGTGCTTTGTTGCTCTGAACTCAAACCCAAGGCTTTGGCTAGTCTGCCTCAGGCCGTCTCAACAGCAGCACTGGGATCAGGTCTTCCTCGCAGCAGCTGCAGGATGGGCTTGCTGGGCTCCGCCTGCGTCCAGGACTCCAGCCCCAATCCTAGGGGTGCTCCTAGACCCCGAATAACTAATGTGATGTAGCCAGTGATTATAAATCACTGTGGAAGATGTGAAGCTCTGGTTTCACAGAGAAGGGCAGAATTAAAGAACAGAATGTGAGTTCCGAGAAGCCAGCTGGAGAAGCCAAGGGGGTCTGGGAGGAAGTGGCTGTGTGTGCACAGGCTGTGAGCCCTGCCTGACTGATGGCCCCCAGGGACCTCCAGGAGCACTCGAGCTACTGATGCACCGTGGAGTCAGGCCTGCAGCCACGCTGGTGAAGCGCAGTGACTCCGCTAAGCACTCTGGCGGCTTCTCTTCTGTGGCTGTGGGTTCTTGGTACAGTCTCCTCTGACCAGGACTTTGTCCCATGCTTCCCATACTCTTCAGTCAGTTCAGTTCAGTTCAGTTGCTCAGTCGTGCCCGACTCTTCCTGATCCCATGGACTGCAGCACGCCAGGCCTCCCTGTCCATCCACCAACTCCTGGAGCTCACTCAAATTCAGTCCCTTGAGTCGGTGATGCCATCCAGCCATCTCATCCTCTGTGTAAGGCTGGATCCCGGGGGCCATGATGGGCCTCCCCTCCTTGCCGGGGGCCAGTGTGAGGGACTCCGCCTGTGGCAAAGGTCACGAGGAAGGAGGCTTCGGCACACGCAAAGGTGGGATCGAGCCTCAGGAAACCTCCTGTTCCAGAACATCTACCCCCAAAACCCGACCCTCCCTACTTTACTGTTTTATGCTCTCACCTACACCTCTGACTTTACGGGGGATCTCCCCCATCACCTCTCTCGGAGAAGGAGTTAATCTACAGCTCCAGTTAATAAAAATTCCTGGGCGTGACAAGGGTGTCTCAGGTCAAACCTCTCTGCTGGCAGAGGGCTTGTGTGACAGGATTATCCACACTCTTGCTACTATGTACATGATTGTTTACAACCTTTCAACCATAAACAGCACAGAGAGTTTGGAGTATTTTGAAAGTCTTAGTTAGCATTGGGTTTTTCTAAAGATAAAAATCATGTTGGTGAGGGGTTTTTCATTTATTGGGCCAATGTTTGCTGCTAAATCCCCTGCCATTATACATGTCAATGAATATATAGCTAGCATATAGGAGAAATAAGTATTAACCTTTAAGATTAATCATGTTAAACCTTAGGCTAAGTAAATTCCTTTCTTAATTGTAACCCCCTACACCCTCACCCTATAGGAATGCAACTTTGTCTGGTACCTTCGGAGGATGGTGCTTGGTTTAAGAAAAATCACCCCTGGAAAATAAGTTTTTTGATTATCAGAAAGAAAGGATCATAAAATGTCAGCAGGCCTCATGGCCAGAAGATGATGTAAAACCCCTAAGACTTTTTTGTATACATTTATATGAAGCACCTGATTTTGATAAAGGTCAGAACTGCTGACCCCCGTGTGACTTTAAAATTTCCATTTGTCTCTATGTGTAACAAAAGGTATATAACCAAACCTAAAAATAAAGAAATCGGATCAGTTTCTGGAAAGACTGATTCCCCCATGTTGTTCTTTCTTGTTCTCCATTTTTCTGGCTGAATTTCCATCTGGAGCATGGGTGCTTGCCAAGCCTGCTAATTTTGCCCTGGCTTTTAATTTCCATGTGAGAAGGAGCCCAAGGTGGGGCACCCTCTGATATTCAAGTGGGTGCCAGTGGCCTACGTAGGCGGTGCAAGCTTCTTGTCTCAAAGCTTTATTGGTATCCCATGTAAACCAAGTTATTCAGCCTCTTTTTCTCCACTAATTTTCCTACTACATGGTTTCTTTCTAATCTCCCTCTGTATCTTTAATTACGCAATTAATTCCTAGGACGCTGACTCCATCCCCACTTTGAATTACCCTGGATCCACCGGGGCTGGACCCCGGCACCTCCTCTCCCTCCCGCCAGCAAGGGAAGTCCCTAACAGAAGGAGCCTCCAAGATCCTAGGGACCAATGACAGCACATTTTGCCAGCTAAAGCTGCCCCACCCCAGCCACAAAGAAGAACCTGTCAGCCTGTGACATCTTGGCCTGGCGACCTATCTGAACCCCTGACCATCTAGCCTTACTGTCCCTCACAACGAATGTATAAAAGCCACCCCCAACACGGTCCGGACGCGACTTCCTCGACCTGCCACGTTCAGGTCTAGGAACCCCGCCCCGCACTAGGAGTGCTTCACCGTTAAAAAGCCTGTTAGACACTCTTTTCAGTGTCCTGGTCATCTTTTACCTAACACTCTGTCGTCCCCTTCTCCTCCCGCCCTCAATCTTTCCCAACATCAGGGTCTTTTCAAATGAGTCAGCTTTTCATATTAGGTGGCCAAAGTTTGGAGTTTCAGCTTCAACAATCCTTCCAATGAACACCCAGGATTGATTTCCTTTAGGATGGACTGGTTCGATCACCTTGCAGTCCAAGGGACTCTCGAGAGTCTTCTCCAACAGCACAGTTCAAAAGCATCAATTCTTCAGCACTCAGCATTCTTTATCATCCAACTCTCACAGACATACATGACTACTGGAAAAAACATAGCCTTGATTAGATGGATCTTGTTGGTAAAGTAATGTCTCTGCTTTTTAATATGCTGTCTAGGTTGGTCATAACTTTCCTTCTAAGGAGTAAGTGTCTTTTCATTTC
>SJYV01025696.1:0-15599 GCA_006410875.1 Neotragus pygmaeus | reverse complement strand
TCTGCATATCTGAGGTTATTGATATTTCTGGCAATCTTGATTCCAGCTTGTGCTTCATCCAGCCCAGCATTTTGCATGATGTATTATGCATGCAAGCTAAATTACATGCATCCTTGAAGTACTCTTTTCCCAACTGGGAACCATTCCATTGTTCCATGTCCAGTTCTCATTGTTGCTTTTTGACCTGCATACAGATTTTGTAGGAGGCAGGTAGGCAGGCTGGTACTCCCATCTCTTGAATAATCTTCCACAGTTTGTTGTGATCCACAAAGTCAAAGGCTTTAGTGTAGACAATGAAGCAGAAGTAGATTTTTTCCTGGAATTCTCTCATTTTCTAGCATCCAATGGATGCTTATAATTTCATCTCTCATTCTTCTCCCATTTTTTTTAATCCAGCTTGAACATCTGGTAATTCTCAGTTCATGTACAGTTGAAGCCAAGCTTGGAGAACTTTGAGCATTACTTTGCTAGTGTGTGAAATGAGTGCAATTGTACAGTAGTTTGAACATTCTTTGGGACTGCCTTTTTTTGGGATTGGAATGAAAACTGGCCTTTTGAAGTCCTGTGGGCACAGCTGAGTTTTCTAAATTTGCTGGCATGTTGAGTGCAGCACTTTAACAGCATCATCTTTTAGATTTTGAAGTAACTCAATGGGAATTCCATCATCTCCATTAGCTTTGTTCATAGTGTTACTTCCTAAGGCCCACTTGACTTCGCATTCCAGAATGTCTGGCTCTAGGTGAGTGACCACACCATGGAGTAGTAAATGGGAATCCATTTCAGCATTCTTGCTTGGAAAATCTTCCTCTGGTTTAGGAAATGGCAACCTGCTCTAGAATTGCTTGAAAAATCCCATGTACAGAGGAGCCTGGACTAATTTAGTCCATGGAGTCCCAAAGAGTGGGACACAACTGAGCATGCATCATGAAATAATATTCAGACATGACTATTGGAGAACCATATCTTTGACTATATGGACCATTGTAAGCAAAGTGATATCCTTGCTTTTTAATGTGCTGTATAGGTTTATCATAGTTTTCCTTGCAAAGAGCAAGTGTCTTTTAATTTCATGGCAGCAGTCACAATCTGCAGTAATTTTGGAGCCCAATAAAATAAAATCTATCACTGCTTCCAATTTTTCCCCTTCTATTTGCCTTGGAGTGATGGGACAAGATGCCATGGTCTTAGGTTTTTGAATGTTGACTATCAAGCCAGCTTGGAACTTTCAGAATGGCTATCATTAAAAGACATGTTCTAAGAGATGAAGTGTAGAAAAAGAAAAATTGAACTGCACTCCAGGAGACAATGAAAATTGCTGTAGCCCCTATGGAAAACAGTATGGAAGCTTTTCAAAAGATCAACAATAGAACTACTCCACTATCCAGTGATCACACTTCTGGGTATATATCTAAAGAAATTAAAACAGAATATGGAAGATATATCTTCAGTTCAGTTCAGTTCAGTCTCTCAGTCATGTGTGACTCTTTGCAACCTCATGGACTGCAGCATGCCAGGCCTTCCTGTCCATTGCCAACTCCCAGTGTTTACTCAAACTCATGTCCGTAGAGTCAGNGATATATCTTCAGTTCTGTTCAGTTCAGTCCTCAGTCATGTGTGACTCTTTGCAACCTCATGGACTGCAGCATGCCAGGCCTTCCTGTCCATTGCCAACTCCCAGTGTTTACTCAAACTCATGTCCGTAGAGTCAGCGATGCCATCCAGCCATCTCACCCTCTGTCATCCCCTTCTCCTCCTGCCTTCAATCTTTCCCAGCATCAGGGTTGTTTCAAATGCATCAGCTCTTCTTATCAGGTGGCCAAAGTATTGGAGTTTCAGCTTCAAAATCCGTCCTTTCAGTGAATATTCAGGACTAATTTCCTTTAGGATGGACTGGTTGTATCTCCTTGCAGTCCAAGGGATTCACTTTAGTCTCCTCCAATACCTCAGTTTATAAGCATCAGTTCTTCGCACTCAGCTTTCTTTATAGTCTAGCTCTCACATCCATACATGACTACTGGAAAAACCAAAGCTTTGACTAGATGGACATTTGTTAGCAGAGAAATGTCTCTGCTTTTTAATATGCTGTCTAGTTTGGTCATGACTTTTCTTCCAAGTAGCAAGTGTCTTTTAATTTTGTGGCTGCAGTAACCATCCGTAGTGATTTTGGAGCCCCCCCAAAATTGTCTGTCACTGTTTCCATTGTTTCCCCATCTATTTGCCATGAAAGATGGGACCAGATATCATGATCTTAGTTTTCTGAATATTGAGTTTTAAGTCAACTTTTTCACTCTCATCTTTCACTTTCATCAAGAGGCTCTTTAGTTCTTCTGTGCTTTCTGCCATAAGGATGGTGTCATCTGCATATCTCAGGCTATTGATANTTTGCCATGAAAGATGGGACCAGATATCATGATCTTAGTTTTCTGAATATTGAGTTTTAAGTCAACTTTTTCACTCTCATCTTTCACTTTCATCAAGAGGCTCTTTAGTTCTTCTGTGCTTTCTGCCATAAGGGTGGTGTCATCTGCATATCTCAGGCTATTGATATTTCTTCTAGCAATCTTGATACCAGCTTGTGCTTCCTCCAGCCCAGTGTTTCTCATGATGTACTCTGCATATAAGCTAAATAAGCAAGGTGGCAATGTACAGCCTTGGCATAATCCTTTTCCAATTTGGAAACAGTCTGTTGTACCATGTCCAGTTCTAACTGTTACTTCCTGACCTGCATATAGATTTCTCAGGAGGCAGGTCAGGTGTTCTGGTATCCCCATTTCTTTAAGAATTTTCTAGAGTTTGTTGTGGTCCACACAGTCAAAGGCTTTGGCATAGTCAATAAAGCAGAAAATAAATCATTTTCTGGAACTCTCTTGCTTTTTCGATGATCCGATAGATTTTGACAACTTGATAGCTTCACCCCAGTGCTAATTGCTATATTATTCACAAAAATCAAGGCATGAATTAAACCTTAGTGTCTTTCAATGGATGAATAGATAAAGAAAATGGGGTGTATGTAGTGAAAGAATATTATTTAGCAAAAAACACAAAGGAAATACTTCCATATTTGAAAACAAGGTATCGTCGTAGGTGAAATGTCAGTGAATGATAAATATTATTTAGAATCATTTACACATGCAGCCTAATAATTTAAACTCATAGAAGTAGAGAGTAGATTGGTGTTTTCCAGGGTCTAGGAGTTGGAAGAATGGAGAGACAAGCTTTGAGTAATAGGGAACAAACTTTGAGTAATAAAATAAATAAATTCTGGGGAACTTTGGTCAACATGGTAGTTAGCTGTGATCACAGACAAATAAATAAATTCTCAATAATGAAGGAGTATATTTATCATGTATTTCATATAAATAAAACAAATATATTCTTTGGAAAAAAGAAACTATATTAAAATTAAAATATTTGACAGATGTAAATGTTTCTATATATCAGATAAATTGTTACTAGAAATTTTGTGTAAGTCTTTAAACATGCATTGACATTCGAAATTAAAATTATTTTTTAAACATTTAATTTTTTTAATATTGAATTACTTTTCACTATGAAGTCACTTATCAGTGTCTCTCTTGTTTGGTTAACTTATTTTTAATTGGGATATGACTAATTTAAAATGTGGCATTAGTTTCTGCCATGCAACAACGTGTTGTTGTTGATAAATCGCTCAGTCATGTCCAACTCTTTGCGATCTCATGGACTGCAGCACTCTAGGCTTCCCCATCCTAAACTATCCCCAGGCCTTTGGTCTCATGTTCACTGAATCAGTGACACCCTCCAACTATCTCATCCACTGTCACCATCTTCGCCTCCTGCCTTCAGTCTTTCTCAGAATCTGAGTCTTTTCAGATGAATTTACTCCTTCAAGTGGCCAAAGTTCTGGAGCTTCAGCTTCAACATCAATACTTCTAATTAATATTCTGGGTTGATTTTCTTTAGGATTGACTGGTTTGATTTCCTTGGAGTTCAAGGAACTCTCAAGAGTTCTCTCCAACATCACAGATGAAAAACACCATTTTTTCAGCACTCAGCCTTCTTTATGGTCCACTTCTCACAGCTGTATGATTACTGGAAAAAAATTAGCTTTGACTAGATGGATCTTTGTTGGCAAAGTGATGTCTCTGATTTTTAATGTGCTACCTAAATCTGTCAGATTTTCTTCCAAGGAGCAATCGTCTTTTAATTTCACAGCTGCAATCATATCCACAGTGATTTTGGAGCCCCCCCAAATAAAGTCTGTCAATGCTTCCATTGTTTCCCCATCTATTTACCATGGTCCTTCTAGTGAAAGCTATGGCTCTTCCAGTAGTCAAGTACGGATGGAAGAGTTGGACCATAAAGAGAGCTGAGCACTGAAGAGTTGATGCTTTTGAACCGTAGAGTTGGAAAAGACTTGTGAAAGTCACTTGGACTGCAAAGAGATCCAACCAGTCAATCCTAAAGGAAATCAGTCCTGAATATTCATTGAAAAGACTGATGGTGAAGTCAAAGCTCTGATACTTTGCCACCTTTTGCTAAGAACTGACTCATTAGAAAAGACCCTGTTTCTGGGCAAGATTGAAGGCAGGAAGATACTGTGGCCAGCCCAGCAGATGATAGGGCTTGAAAGTGGTTGACACAAAGTTTGGGAAAANTGGTGAAGTCAAAGCTCTGATACTTTGCCACCTTTTGCTAAGAACTGACTCATTAGAAAAGACCCTGTTTCTGGGCAAGATTGAAGGCAGGAAGATACTGTGGCCAGCCCAGCAGATGATAGGGCTTGAAAGTGGTTGACACAAAGTTTGGGAAAAAGAAACTAGAGACAGAATTAAAGTTTTAAAGATAGGAATGGAAAACTCAAGATCTCTTGAATCAAGACCACTGTTCTTCAGAGTCACATCACTTTTATTTAGTTTCTTGGCATGCAAAAAGTATCTGTTGTGCCACAATAAAATCAACCTTCTGTGTCCCTGATCACATCTCTCATTTTACTGATTACTTGAAACTATCTTTGTTATATTCTTGTACAAGGAGTATCCCTAGCTGAAGATCATAGACCCGGATATGCCTTGGGAAAACATCTTGGTGTGTGCACAAGCAGAGTTCTGAACTTTCACTGACTAGTATTTCAAGGTCCACACTGTTTTTATTTAGTTTAGCAGGACATGACGACCCCAACTAATAACTTGTACTTTTGTTTAGATTATATGGTATTGCTATATTTTTCTTTTATTCTTTTCCCATTTTGTGTTTCTTATGGCTTAGCCAGAGCAACAGGCAGCTGATTATTAACACCTGCAGGAGGAGAAGGGGAAGACAGAGGAAGAGTTGGTTGGATGACTTCACAGACACGATGGACATGAGTTGAGCAGCTAGGAGATGATGATGGACAGGGAAACCTGGCATGTTGCAGTCCATGGTGTCGCAGAGTTGGACACAACTTAGTGACTGAACTGAACTGATAAGAATGGATGCCACATGGAATGTTGAGTTTGAAGCCAGCTGTCTCACTCTCCTCTTCATCTTCATCAAGAGGCTCTTTAGTTCCTCTTTGCTTTCTGTCATAAGACTGGTGTCATCTGCATACCTGAAGTTATTGATATTTCTCCTGGCAATCTTGATTCCACCTTGAGCTTCATCCAGCTTGGCATTTCTCATGATGTACTCTGCACGCAAGTTAAATAAGCAGGGTTACAATATACATGCTTGACATATTCCTTTCCCAATTTAAAACCAATCTGTTCCATGTCTGGTTCTAACTGTTAATTCTTGACCCATATACAGGTTTTGCAGGAGGCAGGTATGGTGACCTGGTATTTCCATCTCTTTAAGAATTTTCCACAGTTTGTTGTGATCCACACAGTAAAGTCTTTAACGTAGTCAATGAAGCAGAAATTGATGTTTTTCTGGAATTCTCTTGCTCTTTCTATGATCCAGCAGATGTTGGCAATGATCTCTGGTTCCTCTACCTTTCTAAATACATTTTGAACATCTGGAGATTCTCATTTCATAAACTGTTGAAGCCAAGCTTAGAGACCTTTGAGCATTACTTTGGTAGAATGTGAGATGAGTACAATTCTGCAGTAGTTTGAACATTCTTTGGCATTTTATTTATTTGGGATTGGAATGAAAATTGACCTTTTCTAGTCCTGTGACCACTGGTGAGTTTTCCAAGTTTGCTGGCATATTAAGTGCAGAACTTTAATAGTATCATATTTTGTGCTGCGCTTAGTTGCTCAGTCTTGTCTGACTCTTTGTGACACCAATGACTATAGCATGCCAGGCTCCTTGGGATTAGAAATAGCTCAGCTGGAATTTCATCAGCTCCACTAGCCCTCTTCATAGTGATGCTTCCTAAGACTCATTTGACTTTGCACTCCAGGATTTCTGGCTCTAGGTGAGTGCTCACACCATCGTGGTTATCTGGTTCATTAAGATCTTTTTTGTATAATTCTTCTGTGTATTCTTACCACATCCTATTAATACCTTCTGCTTCTGTTAGGTCCATACATTTTCTGCCTTTATTTTGCCCATATTATATGTAATATTCTCTTGGTATCCTAATTTTCTTGAAGAGATCTCTAGTCTTTCCCATTCTATTGTTTTCCTCTCTCTTTAAATTGATCACTTAGGAAAGCTATCTTATCTCTCTTTGCTATTCTTTGGAACTCTGCATTCAGATGGGTATATCTTTTCTTTTCTCCATTGCCTTTCACTTCTCTTCTTTTCCCAGCTATTTGTAAGGTCTCTTCAGACTACCATTTTACCTGTTTGCATTTCTTTTACCTGGGGATGGTTTTGATCATGGCCTCCTATACAATGTTATGAATTTCCATCCATAGTTCTTCAGGCACTCTGTGTACCAGATCTAATCTCTTGAATCCATTTGTCACTTCCTCTGTATAATCATAAGGGATTTGATTTAGGTCAAACCTGAATGGTCTAGTGGTTTTCCCTACTTTCTTCCATTTAAGTCTGAATTTGGCAATAGAGAATTCATGATCTGAGCCACAGTCAGCTCCTGGTTTTCTTTTTTGCTGACTGCATATAGCTTCTCCATCTTTGGCTGTAAAGAATATAATCAATCTGATTTTGGTATTGACCATCTGGTGATGTCCATGTGTGAGAGTTGTCTCTTGTGTTGTTGGAAGAGGTGTTTGTTATGACCAGTGTGCATTGTCTTGGGAAAATTCTATTAGTCTTTGCACTGCTTTGTTTTGTACTCCAAGGACAATCTTGCCTGTTACTCCAGGTATCTCTTACATTCCTATTTTTGAATTTCAGTCGATTATGATGAAAAGGACATCTTTGTTTGGCGTTAATTCTAGAAGGTCTTGTAGGTCTTCAAATTCAGCTTCTTTGGCACTACTGGTTGGGGCATATACTTGAATTACTATGGTTTTGAGCGGTTTGCCTTCAAAACGACAGGATCTTTCTNTTTTGAATTTCAGTCGATTATGATGAAAAGGACATCTTTGTTTGGCGTTAATTCTAGAAGGTCTTGTAGGTCTTCAAATTCAGCTTCTTTGGCACTACTGGTTGGGGCATATACTTGAATTACTATGGTTTTGAGCGGTTTGCCTTCAAAACCACAGGATCTTTCTGTCATTTTTGAGATTACACCCAAGTTTTGCATTTTGGACTCTTGTTGACTGTGAAGGCTATTGTATTTCGCTAAGTGTATTGATTTCCCACAGTAGTAGATGTAATGGTCAGCTAAATTAAATTCACCTGTTGTGATCCATTTTAGTCAACTGATTCCTAAAATGTCAGTGTTCATGCTTGTCATCTCCTGTTCAATCTCTTCCAATTTACCTTGATTTGTAGGCCTAACATTCCAGGTTCCTATGCAATATTGTTCTTTACAGCATTGGACTTTACTTTCACCACCAGTTCAGGTCAGTTCAGTCATGTCGAATTCTCTGCAATCCCATTAACTGCAGCACACCAGGCCTCCCTGTTCATCATCAACTCCCGGAGTCCTCCCAAACCCATGTCCATTGAGTCAGTGATGCCATCCAACTGTCTCATCCTCTGTTATCCCCTTCTCCTCCTGCCTTCAATCTTTCCCAGCATCAGGGTCTTTCCTAATGAGTCAACTCTTCACATCAGGTCCAAAGTATTGGAGTTTCAGCTTCAACATCAGTCCTTCTAATGAACACCCAGGGTTGATCTTTAGGAAGGACTGGTTGGATCTCCTTGAGGTCCAAGGGACTCTCAAGAGTCTTCTCCAACATCACATTTCAGAAGCATCAATTCTTTAGCACTCAACTTTCTTCACAGTCCAACTCTCATATCCATACATGACCAATGGAAAAACCATAGCCTTGACTAGCCAGACCTTTGTTGACAAGTAATGTCTTTTCTTTTTAATATGCTCTTTAGGTTGGTCATAACTTCCATCTAAGGAGTAAGCATCTTTTAATTTAATGGATTCAATCACCATCTGCAGTGATTTTGGAGCCCAGAAAAATGAGTCAGCCACTGTTTCCACTTTTTCCCTATCTATTTGCCACAAAATGATGGGACTGGATGTCATGATCTTCGTTTTCTGAATGTTGATCTTTAAGCCACTTTTTTCACTCTCCTCTTTCACTTTCATCAAGAGGCTCTTTAGTTCTTCTTCACTTTCTGCCATAAGGGTGGTGTCATCTGCATATCTGAGGTTGTTGATATTTCTCCCGGCAATCTTGATTCTAGCATGAACTTCCTCCAGCCCAGCGTTTCTCATGATGTACTCTGCATATAAGTTAAATAAGTAGGGTGACAATATACAGCCTTGACATACTCCCTTTCACCACCAGAGACATCCACAAATAGCTGTCATTTCCAGTTTGGGTCAACCTCTTCATTCCTTTTGAGGCTGTTTCTCTGTCTTCTCAAGTAGCATATTGGACACCTACTGACCTGTGAGGGATCATCTTTTGATGTCGTATTTTTTTGCCTTTTGTACTGTTTATTGGTTTCTCAAGGCAGAATGCTGAAATGGTTTGCCATTCCCTTCTTACATATACCGTGAATCATGCTAATATATATCATACATATATATTTGTAATCCCTCCCTCATTAGCCTGTCTTCAACTTCCACCCCATCCTGCCCTCTGTGGTTTTGTGGCATTCTCTGACTTGTCCAAGTCTTTTTGACCCCATCAACCGTTGCCTGCTGGGCTCCTCTGTTAGTAGGATTTTCCAGTGCAGAATACTGGAGTGGTTTCCTATTTCTTCCTCCAGAGGATCTCCCTGACCCAGGGATCAAATGTGTGTCTCCTGTTTCTCCTGAGATTCTTTACGACTGTGTCACCTAGGAAGATCCAGAGCACCAGGCCAAGCTGCCTGTGGCATACAGAAACTTTTAACTGGCTGTCTACTTTACACATGATAGTGTATATATGTTAGGGCTACTCGCTCAATTTGTCCAACCGAGTACTACTCCTGCTGTGTCCACAAATCTGTCTCTACATCTGTATTTTTATTCCTACCCTACAAATGGGGTTATCAGTACTATTTTTTTCTAGGTTACAATATTAATATATGATGTTTGTTTTTCTCCTTCTAACTTACTTTACTCTTTAAAACAAGCACCAGTTTCTATCAATGTCTCTTAAACATCACATCTTATTTCTTTGCTATATTATGAGTGCAATGTTATCAAAGCTTACAATGTACTTATCTTGTCCGTGACCACAATTTCCAATACCGTTTAGCATTAATTTCATATTTATTTGTACTTAATAATGCAGTTTATGTTTTAATAGAGTATATCTATTTATTTTATTGACTTTTTATCTGATAAATATTTTGTTTCTGCATCTGTCTTGGAACTTCTGTCACTATTATTTGTTTTTCTGAGATGTATTCAGAGGTACTTATTCCTTATATTCCTGTGTACTAGGAAAGGCCTGCCTGTTTGTTTGTTGTTGTTTTTTTTAATGAAAGGGAAGCAGGGCTTTGTTTAATTTTTTATGTTGCATAGTTCTTTTCCTCAAAACTTTTTACATACTTTCCATGAATTTCTACAATATGATGTTCTGTATTCTCTATCAATGATGATTGCACTTGTGTGGGTGAATAACTTCCCTCCTTCACAAACCCAAGGAAATCTTGCTTCTAAGACAGCCATTCAAAGGATAGCAAGGAGATCAAACCAGTCAATCATAAGGGAGATCAACCCTGAATATTCACTGGAAGGGCTGATGTTGAAGCTGAAGCTCCAGTATCAACCCAAATCCTGGTGGGGTCTTCTGCTCCTTGACAGAAGTTAGAAGGGTTAGTGTTCTATGTATCACCATCCTTCCATGTCACCACTGCATGTGCAGCCCTCTGTTATTGTTGTTGTTCAGTCGCCCAGTTGTGTCTACTGTTTTTAACCCCATGAACTGCAGCATGCCAGGGATCTCTGTTTCTCACCATCTCCCAGAGTTTGCCCAAGTTCATGTTCATTTTTAGTGTTGCCATCAAACTGTCTCATGCTCTGATGCCCTCTTCTCCTTCTGCCCTCAATCTTTCCCAGTATGATAGACTTTTCCAATGAGTTATCTGTTCTCATCAGATGACCAAAATACTGGAGCTTCAGCTTCAACATCAGTCCTTTTCCAGTGAATATTCAGGGTTGATCTCCCTTATGATTGACTGGTTTGATCTTGCTATCCAAAGGACTTTCAGAAGTCCTCTCTAGCACCACTGTTGAAGGCATCAGTTATTTGGCATTTTACCTTCTTTATGATCCAGCTCTCACAGTGGTATGGAACCACTAGGAAGACCATAGCCTTGACTATTCAGATCTTTGTTGGCAGGGTAATGTTTCTGCTTTTCAACCCACAGCCTTCTTTAGCCTGAAGCAAAAATGCCAGCATCTGTTCAGTCTCAGGCCCTACTTCTTGCCCAGAGGGTCACATGAAACTTTTTGCTATCGTCTGAAATGTCAGGACCATGAAGATCACAGAGTGAAACCATTTCCTGTTACTGCTGAAGTATTGTTAACATTGATACTTCAACCCAAACCTGGGGAAGATTGAAGGAGTGGGGAAAAGGTTCCTTCTTCTTAGACTTTCCCGTCCATGCTGCTTCCTGTCACTATCATGTTCCCAATACCACACTCAGCAAGTTAGATCAAAATTTTATATTCTTGAGCTACACATTCTAATAATAATCTTATTTCTGTACTTTAAGAATGCTATTTTCAATTGGCAATTCTGTTCTCTCCCACTTCCAATAATTACTGAGACTATAAAGAATCCAATACTTTTGAACTGATGAACCATCACATCTAGAAATATCTCAAGAGGAAACAAGTTTTCATATGCTTTCATATTCTTGATGATATCATTTATGACACAACTTACCTTATAATTAATTATGCAATATATTTTACATAATATATAATTGTTTTAGGTGTATTATGTTCTTAACAAACTTTTCAAGTTGCTATTTATATATTCAATTTTAGCTATAAAGAGAATGCTATGAAGTTATCAAGAATTCACCATGATCAGCCNCTTTTTTTTTTTTCCCCTTTTGAAAGACATCAGCAAAGCACTGCTTTGAGAAATCTCTCCCTTTCCCACCCCTTGCATTTTGGCCAAAATTATGCTCTCATCTGTCCAGAGCAGAGGAAGTCCCAGCCACCACATGCAAACCTTTGTGCTTTCAGCCTGCAGCCCAGGAAATTACTACCTGTGTGGGCAGATCCTCAGTGCACAACCATGAGGTTCCACAAAATTCAGGACTCAGCAAAAAGAAGGAGGGGGAAGCAGAGGCCGAGGGGCAAAGTGGAGAGAGAGAGAGAGAAAAGAGGAAAGAAAGAAATTTCTGCAATTTCACCAAAATACCATCTTTTAGGGTTTCATAGCCAGAGCTGCACACAAAGCAGAGAGCCGGGAGTGTATGTTCCCTTATAGGTGGAAACAAAAAACACAGAGCACCCTTAATGACATTTAATATTTTTACAAAAGTGAAAAATATATTTACCAAATGAAAGCTCTGTGNAAATACCATCTTTTAGGGTTTCATAGCCAGAGCTGCACACAAAGCAGAGAGCCGGGAGTGTATGTTCCCTTATAGGTGGAAACAAAAAACACAGAGCACCCTTAATGACATTTAATATTTTTACAAAAGTGAAAAATATATTTACCAAATGAAAGCTCTGTGCCAGAGTTTACCTATTTACTCATCACCTCAAGTCTATTTTTTTGTTTGTTTTATTTGCTGTGGCTCAGACAGTAAAGCTTCTGCCTGCAATGAAGGAGACCCAGGTTCAATCCCTGGGTCAGGAAGATCCCCTGGAGAAGGAAATGGCAACCCACTCCAGTACTCCTGCCTGGAAAATTCCATGGACTGAGGAGGCTGGTGGGCTACAGTCCATGGAGTTGCAAAGAGTCGGACACGACTGAGCAACTTCACTCTCACTTTCACTCTTAAGTCTGTTTAGTACAGATTATTATCTCTGTTTTGTACATGAAAAAATTGAGGCACAGAGAAGTTAAGTAAATTATCCAAAGTTCTAGGGCTTAAGTAGTGGTGCTGGGAGTTGACTCATGGTTCTCTGACTTCCACAAACTAGGACCCTGGCCTGTGCTGTCCCATCACTAGAATAGATTTATGCATGATATCTATACATCTTTTTTAGAAACTTCATAGTACCATAGGTAATTAAAGCATTATAACTATTTTTTTTAGCTTTTAATAAGAGAATGTGGGAGGGATCTGCTGTTTTGGGGGCCCATCACTTCCACAAAGTTTTCAACTCTTAGCACATACTATTTTAGAAATTCCCAGTCATTCTCTCCTCAACAACATCCCAAGACTCCCTCCTCTATAAGCCAGTGAGGTGCCACATGACTCAGCCTCTTTCATTCTCTCACTCTTCAACAACTAATCAGATGATTTACTATAGTACATGGCAGAGCAATGATACTGAATCTGGAAATTCTCTAAAGACTCTACAGTGCCCAACATCCCATAGTATACTGGATGGGTATATTCAGGGGAAGGAGTGTGACAGACATATGGAGAATAATCACTTCATGTCATTGTTAGTGTTATCCCTAGAAAACATCCCTTCCAATTTAGTATTCTGCTGGATATAATAAAATTCTTTGAGGAATGTAAAAGCAGTATTGTGTGGTAGTCCAAGTTGACATTAATATATTTAATATATACTTAAGTAGGATGTGCAAATATGGTGTTTTCCCACTTTGCGTATGTAGTACTTACTATTTATCTCTAGTTTAAATAGCTAAACAGTCAGCATTAAGCAGCCTCAGAGGTATCTGAAAAAAAAAAAAATTTGTCTCAATCATTCTTGAGTTTTTCTTCCTCCCTTCCCTACACTGGAAGTGTTCACGCAAAGGGTGGTAGCCTACCTTCCAAGACAGTAATAGACAGAATACCTATATTAACCGAGTTTGGATGAGATAGTTCAAGAGTACATCCTGTTATNAAAAAAAAAAATTTGTCTCAATCATTCTTGAGTTTTTCTTCCTCCCTTCCCTACACTGGAAGTGTTCACGCAAAGGGTGGTAGCCTACCTTCCAAGACAGTAATAGACAGAATACCTATATTAACCGAGTTTGGATGAGATAGTTCAAGAGTACATCCTGTTATTAGCATTTATGATTCTGGGATATTATATTGTATTTCTATATTAGGAATATAGAAAAGCATATAAATCTTAATTATGAGTCCCAAATTATTTAGAATATAATTTAAACCTAAACCAATTTCCATGTGAGTGGTGGTAAATTGAATTAGGTTTTAAAAAAATACTCTGGCTAGATTCCCTGCAGCTAATCTATATGGTTATGCCATGTGGTTGGGAACAGGAAACACCTGTCTCTCTGCTTGCTAGCACTCACTTAACATGATCCCTGGCAAAACAGTTTTTTCAGCCCCAATTCAATTCACCAGAGGTCATTTCAGTATGGACTATTTCAACTTGCATTACAAACCATCAGTGTTTAACAATTTTCAAGCACTTTCTGGATATGAATCATTATATAGTCACCAGAGCTTTTTAAACTATTGTCCTGAGGTCCTCTGAAAGAGATCATTTGCAAATTCCAAATTCATTGGGATTTCAATACATAAAATACCTTATTTTTACATTTTTATTGTCATAGAGAGACTGTATCTCACCTTGCAAAATGGAATGTGTATTTCTAGTTCTTTGTTTTTAAAAAGCATAATAAATAAAATCTATTGTAAGAGTTTCAAATGTCAGTGCAATATATTTGCCTTAGGGCTTTTAGTTTCCTTTTTTGACTTTTACAGTGCTTGAGAACAGAATCCTCATNAGAGACTGTATCTCACCTTGCAAAATGGAATGTGTATTTCTAGTTCTTTGTTTTTAAAAAGCATAATAAATAAAATCTATTGTAAGAGTTTCAAATGTCAGTGCAATATATTTGCCTTAGGGCTTTTAGTTTCCTTTTTTGACTTTTACAGTGCTTGAGAACAGAATCCTCATATTTAATATCCCACTCAAGTTCTGGCTTTGAATTTTGCAATGCAAAGTTTGACAGTTACCACTAATACAGATGCTTCAGATATGCTAGCAATTTTGGCTTTGGGAATGAATATCTAGACTTTTTTCCCCACATTTCCATGGTTTCATAATTGGCAGTCTGCCTGGGCTGACCAAGAAAGCAACAAGTTTGGGCATTCTCTCTGGCTGTGAGTATACTCATTTTCAAAAGAAGGAGATTAGAATAGATTAGACTTGCTTTTTTCTCCAGCTTGGAAAGGTTAAGAGGCAAATACTGACTTATAAACAGCAAATTGCTGAATATATGTTATAAAAAAACAGCCAACAAATATTGTGCTATTTAGTCAGTCATCCTGTAGAACTATGTGGTTGCTTAAGAAAGCTGTTTTCTTTGATGTAACTACGTTTTTCTCCTGTGCACTAGACAAAAGTATTTGATATCCCAGATAAATACTATATAGGTCTGGCTCTGAGTTATTTATGGTGCGACCTATCTTAACCTCTAAATTATAATCTACTCTATATCATATTTTACAATCTCTTCTGTTAAAAGTCAACATGACAGACATCAACATAAGAGCAAGTATCTTCAATGGAAACATAAACTATACATATAGATTAAAATTTGGAGACCTACCTGTGAATGGTTTATGGTCCATTTACTTGCCTTTATATACAGGCAACTGTATATAACTAGTTAAACCTAGATTAAGTAATCGGGCAATAAGGCAAAAGCAAGGGTCGATATTGTTTAGTTGCTTAAATTGTGTCTGACTCTTTGTGACCCCTTGGACTGTAGCCTGCCAGGCTCCTCTGTCCATGGGATTTCCCAGCCAAGAATACTGGAGTGGGTTGCCATTTCCTTCTCCAATGGTTGATGAGGTAGGTAGAATTAGAATTGCTGGCAGAGGGCCACCTCTTTGTAACATTACCCAGCTGCATGCCATCTTCACTCCCGAGTACGTAGAGAAGCTTCTGAGCCATCAACTGTTTCAGTAATGAGGTTCAGTTCAGTTCAGTCGCTCAGTGATGTCCAATTCTTTGCAACCCCATGAATCGTAGCACACCAGGCCTCCCTGTCCATCACCAACTCCCGGAGTTCACCGAGACTCACGTCCATCGAGTCAGTGATGCC
>SJYV01025695.1:0-12524 GCA_006410875.1 Neotragus pygmaeus | reverse complement strand
CCTGGAGTGCTGCAATTCATGGGGTCGCAAAGAGTCGGACACGACTAAGCGACTGAACTGAACTGAACTACGGTGGTCTTAAAAGAAGAAAAGGAACCAGTTGTGTGGAAACTTTTCTTAAGACCAGAAGTGGATGAAATGAGAGTCGCTGAAAATTGGCAAAGCAGCTCAGGTCATAGGGCATTACCAATAAAAACTGAGAAGAGTTGACCTCTCTGAACTTCGAGGACTTTCCCTCTCTTTTCTTCCAAAATCTACCCTGAGGGCTTCTCTGGTGGTCTAGTGGTTAATAATCCACCTGCCAGTACAGGGGCCACAGGTCCAACCCCTGGTCCAAGAAGATTCCACATGTTGTGGGACAACTAAGCCTATGTGCTGCCAGTACTGAGCCCATGTGTCCTAGAGCCTGAGCTTGCAACGAACAAAGCCACCGCAGTGAGAAGCCTGTGCGACTCAGTGAAGAGTGGTCCCAGCTCACTGCAGCTAGAGAAAGCCCACACATAGCGACGAAGACTCAGAACAGCCATAAATAAATAAATAGAAATTATTTTGAAAGATCGAACCTGAAATATTTTCTTTCCTTTATGCTGACATTACAATATCCCTCCTCCTTACTTCATCATATTGACCACGCTCTCTAAAGTCCACCCTCATAACATAGCAAGTTTCACTTTTTAGTATTGTATGTGATCTCACTGCCCTTCCCTATGAGAACTTCCTTGGTGGCTCAAGCAGTAAAGAAACTGTCTGTAATACAGGAGACCCAGAATCGATTCCTGGGCCGGGAAGACCCTCTGGAGATCGGAATGGCAACCCACTCCAGTATTCTTGCCTGGAGAATTCCATGGACAGAAGGGCCTAGTGGGCTACAGTCCATGGGGTCGCAAAGAGGCATACACAACTGAGCAACTAACAGTTGAGATATATATGATGCCCCACCTGTTCTTCCATTTGCACAGGTCACAGACTTTGCAGTCATTCTTGTGTTCTACACCCAACCTGAGAACCTTCTGCTGCTTGATCTTCAGAAGAGAATCTGACCACCTTGTCTCACTTCCACTGCTACCGGCCATGTCTAACCTTGTCCTCATTTCTTCCATTCCAAGTGTTTCATAACACATATAATCTCAACCTTTGTCTTTTCTGAATATAGCAACAGAGTGATTCTATTACATTGCAAGTTCAAATATTCTCAATCTATGTAAGCTTATGTTTGCTCCAAATTTCTCTAGGATCTTTGCATCTCATCCAGAGAAAAAGCCAAAATATGCTAATGGTGGCCCATTAGATCTTACTTGATCTGCTCCTCCAACCATTACTTCCCTAGTCATTTTCACCCCTAGTCTCTCAATTCCAGCCTCAAGGGACTTCTTACTGTATCTCAAATTCACAGCATGTCCTTGTCTCCAGGCATTTGAGCAATCAATTCTCTCTTCCTGGAATATTCTTCTCCAAGATCTCCATATGACTCACACCCCGTCTTCCTTTGAAAGTTCCTCAGTCGTGTCCAACTCTTTGCAACCCCATGGACTATAATTCTCCAAGCCAGAATACTGGAGTGTGTAGACTTTCCCTTCTCCAGGGGATCTTCCCAACCCAGGGAATCAAATCCAGGTCTCCCGCATTGTGGGCAGATTCTTTACCTGCTGAGCCACAAGCAAAATCCAATACCAGAGTAGCCTATCCCTTTTCCAGGGGGTTTTCCCAACCCAGGAATCATACCAGGGTCTCCTGCATCGCAAGCAGATTCTTTACCAACTGAGCTATGGCTCCTTTTGTTCTCTGTAGCCCTTCTCCCCAAAACAATACTATCCTGTTCCCTTGTAGCCACATTCCACAGAGTTGGAACTCTCAGTTGGAACTCATTCCCCCTACAACACACATACAAAATGTGTTCAGATGCACAAACTGATGATGCCATACACACAGCGAGAGGGTAGAAAGAGTTTATTACATAATGAATAACCAGTCTGGGAATAACCAGTCCAATTTGCTAAGCAGTCAGAAATGGCAGGAGAGAGCAAGGAAGGGAGACTGGGTTGGGTTTCATTATGGTAGTTAAGGGGTGTTCTACCCAAAGATTTATGTTCTGCTGAAAGATTTACTTTCTGTCTTAGGTTCAGAGGATTCCCTGGCAAAATAACCACTCTACACTTAAGAAAGCAAGAAATAAGGAAATTTATTGTATTAATAGTAAGTTGCAGTATAATGACAAGCAATACAGTAAAAAATAAATGTTTATACATCACCACTGAGGAAGCACCTACATCCAGATCCAAGCAGTGTTGGGAAGTCCCTGAAACAGTAGTTTCAGGGACTCAGTTGGAAATGTCTGGTCAGTGAGGACCTCCAGCCTGCAAGCTGATAATCATTGGCTTGTGTGCAAATACATGACTCTGGCTCTCATGTTAAATGCTTGTATTTCTGGTTGTAAGTTTCAGAATGCTGGCTGACCCCAGAGAATTGCCCAGATTCCCAGGGTCCAGGAAGCTTCATGACTCACTCCCTTCTTAACCTGTTGGTTCTCAAAACTTTCGGTTGGTTGGCAGTTTGACTTGTAATTCCCTTCAGGGTCTCTGTTCAGTCAAAGACCTATTATGGCCTCTGAAGCCTGAACGAGACAATTTTTATTAACTTCTCCAACATGGGGTGAGGCTCCAGCAAATACTCCTGCATGTAGGCATGGACCGGGCTGTGCAAGATTAACTTCCTACCAAGGAAAAATGAGGACAGCCAGGTTTTCTTACTAGCTTAGATATGGGACTTTTTTTTTTTAACAACATCATCTATTAGGTTTTTTTTTTTAATATTTATTTATTTTAATTGGAGGTTAATTACTTTACAATACTGTATTGGTTTTGCCATACATCAACATGAATCTGCCCCAGGTATACATGTGTTCCCCATCCTGAACCCCCCTCCCTCCTCCCTCCCTGTAGCATTCCTCTGGGTCATCTCAGTGCACCAGCCCCAAGCACCCAGTATCACATCCTCTCCCACAGAGTCCAAAAGACTGTTCTATGCATCTGTGTCTTAAGATAGCATTTTGTGATGGGTTTGAATGTTGTTAGCAGTCAAACATGAAAAATGGAGCCGGGTGTTTTATTTTATACTTTTGCCTGCTTTACTTTGTCCTTCTGTCATTATCATCTAATATGCCATTAACTTTACATATTTTATTTTATTGCCTTCTAGATAGAAGTTTGATTTGTAAGCAAGGATATGTTTTCTTTGATTTATCATGCTTCCTGATTTCTAGAAGAGGGTTTGGCACACAGTAAGAAGTCAATATTTGTTGTAAGCATAAATTTGTTTTTGTTGTTCTGCATAAGAAGTATCCTGCATGTAATAGGAATGCCAAATGAACAAAAAAGAAAACTCCTATGGTTATGTTTTTATTGTCTTTTAGGATATTAACCTACAAATTATAGGAATTATGACGTCCTATAGAACAGAATAACAATATTAACACTCCTTTTCTTTTTTTAGAAAACTCATCCAATACTCAGCTCCTCAGGTATTCTTTGAACCAGCTTTGAACAATCCTGTTAGTTACCTAGTTTATGAATAAAATAATTTTGGATACTCATTTTTTTTACTTCTATGAGAGTGATGTTCACTTTTTAACTTTCAAAAATTAAACTTTGACTCACCATTTAAACAAAAAAACAATAATTTTAGAGGAAAAAAAATAATACCTCGGCCACCAGCCAGGGTAGGTAATTTGAAACTGGCTTTTTCAAGGAGAGAGTGTTGAAGATTCTAAGGCAGTCATAAAATCTCAAAATGCCACCCATAAGTCCTAGAATTTAAATGCAATAGTCCATGGCTGGGTGATATCTAATGTAAAGAAGTTCTATCATTTCTATAGCCATAAAAATGCATTTTTCAATGAATTCTTGCTATTGACAAATAATATCATTTAGCTGCCTGTGCTAGAGAGGTTTGACTTTCAAATCATAATACCAGGACTTTATAACAACAGATATCTCTTATGCTTCTTTTCCTTTAGCAAATTCTCTGAAAGAACTTTAGTCTCACAAATACACCCCATATATCAGTCTAGGCCATGGTAGAATCAGACAGGTAATAGAGGCAAGTAATAAACTAAAGAAAGTAATAACCTGAGGTAGGGATCACTGTGGAGCTGGTGGAAACTGTGTTACACCTGAATCACCTCGGTGTATATTATTAGATCTTCCCTTTGATGGGACCAGCCACAAACATTGTCAGGAGCTCAATCAATCTCCATCAAAATAACTTTTGAAAAAAAAAAAAAAACAAACAGGACCTCATCTGAGTCTCATATTGAGTTATATCAGTGTTTTGTTGGTTCTCCAGACCATATTTAAAACATTTTATTGGCATATAGCTGATTTACAATGTGTTAATTTCAGGGCACAGCAAAGTAAATGAGTTATACCTACATCTACTCTTTCTAAGATTTTTTTCCTATATAGGTCATTACAAAGTATTGAATAGATTTCCTGTGCTATATCAGCTCAGTTCAGTTCAGTTGCTCAGTCAAGTTTGACTCTTTGCAACCCCATGGACTGCAGCACACGAGGCCTCCCTGTCCATCACCAACTCCCAGAGCTCCCTTAAACCATCTCGTCTTCTGTCGCCCCCTTCTCCTCCTGCCCTCAATCTCTCCCAGCATCAAGGTTTTTTTCAATGAGTCAGTTCTTCACATCAAGTGGCTAAAGTATTGGAGCTTCAGCTTCAGCATCAGTCCTTCCAATGAATATTCAGGGCTTATTTCCTTTAGGATGGACTGGTTGGATCTCCTTGCAGTCCAAGGGATTCTCAGGAGTCTTCTCCAACACCACAGTTCAAAAGCATCAATTCTTCGGCGCTCAGATTTCTTCATACTTCATCTCTCACATCCATACATGACTACTGGAAAAACCATAGCTTTGATCAGATGAATCTTTGTCAGCAAAGCAATGTCTCTGCTTTTTAATATGCTGTCCAGATTGGTCATAGCTTTTCTTCCAAGGAGCAAGTGTCTTTTAATTTCATGGCTGCAGTCACCATCTGCAGTGATTTTGGAGCCCAAGAAAGTAAAGTCTGTCCCTGTTTCCATTGTTTCCCCATCTATTTGCCATGAAGTGATGGGACCAGATGCCATGATCTTAGTTTTCTGAATGTTGAGTTTTAAGCAAACTTTTTCACTCTCCTCTTTCACTTTAATCAAGAGGCTTTTTAGTTCTTCTTCACTTTCTGCCATAAGGATGGTGTCATCTGTGTATCTGAGGTTATTGATATTTCACCTGGCAATCTTGATTCCAGCTTGTGCTTCATCCAACCCAGCATTTCTCATGATGTACTCTGCATATAAGTTAAATAAGCAGAGTGACAATATGCATCTTTGATGTACTCCTTTCTGGATTTGGAACCAGTTCATTTTTCTATGTCCAGTTCTAACTGTTGCTTCTTGACCTGCATACAGATTTCTCAGGAGGCAGATAAGAAGTTATGGTATTCCCATCTCTTGAAGAATTTTACCCAGTTTGTTGTGATCCACACAGACACAGGCTTTGCCATAGTCAATAAAGCAGAAGCAAATGTTTTACTGGAACGCTTAATTTTCCTTTAATCCAACAGATGGCAATTTGATCTCGGGTTCCTCTGCCTTTTCTAAATTCAGCTTAAACATCTGGACTTTCTCGGTTCATGTACCATTAAAGCTTGGCTTGTGCTATATGGTAGGTCCATATTAGTTATCTATTTTATATAGAGTAGCGTGTATGTGTAAATCCTAATCTTCCACTTTCTCCCTCCCCCCTTACCCCTGGTAGATGTTGAAATGAAATGTTTGTTTTTCACATTTAATCCAGTTGGGAGTAACTAAGTCATCAGCACAAGTTTCAGAAGTTCAGGAAACTACAAAGCTAAAAATCACCTACTCCCACTACGTCTCTCTGCACCGTATTTCTCTTTTCTTCCACCCCAACCTGCTTTTCCCTAGAATGTGATTTTGAGGTTTAAGTTGAAGTCTATACTTCATTCTATATTTATAAAAACTTAATTATGGTCCTTCACACCTGATTGCTATTAATAATAAGCCTTTATATGCTCCCTGCTCTGAGGCTGCCAAATAATCTTTCCATTATCAATTTCATTCTAAAATAAATCCTGTGTATGATTGCAGGGTTGTTGAGATATCCTAAGTCTATATATAACGGAGTGGATTTGAAATTGGGACTTTCCATGATTTTGTGCTCCCCATGTGCCTACAATGATTTTTAAACTAATTGTTATGGCTCTATCTTATTCAGTAACCACCATTTCACTAAACCATTAATTGCATACAAGAGGATGGGCATAAAATGATGTATTGCTTTTTGATTTTTCATGTGTTCTTTCTATGAGAAGTTCTTCGAGTTTTTTAAAAAAGTATTAGATGAGGGAAAATGTTCCAGGGTGCAAAATTATAAAGAAACAATCAATGGGTAAAAGGCAAAAGTAATAATCAGTGACTGTAAGATTGTTGAACAAAGTATTATCACTCTCATCTGCCTAATGTTGAACTTCGGGCTTTATTCAACTTCACACAATTTGGGAATAACTTTACTCTTCATTGTAAGAATCAGGAATCCAGATGTGTGAGTATGTAAGATTCTTCAGTTAATGTTTTTCAAATTGCCTCTTTCAGGGAATTACCATCAAATAAAAGACATTATAGTCACTCACAGCAGCATAGGTTAGTATTGTAACTTCCTCAGTTTATTCAATCGGATAAGAAGTACACCAAATAACTGCAGCTCTATTTAACAGTTGTACAGACTCTAAACTATAGAGGTTAGAGAATATATGAAAAATTCAATGTACAAAATAGTAGCATTATTATTGGAATTTTCAAAAGAAATACAAGAATTTCATATAAGTTTTATTTAGAACAAAAAATTTCTTTTGTGCATTTGAAATATGCTTAATTTTATAGTGATCTAGCTCAAATAAAGAGAGATTTATCTCTTCTTATTTTTAGGCTTACCTTTGTCATGGATTTCTTTGACAACATCCTTCCTAGAGTTGTTGGCTTTTGCCTCTAGAAAGTGTTCTTGTATTGTAGTATTGTACTGATTTCATTTTTTTTAATGAATGACAAATTCCTCCATCCACCCAATTAGAAAGCATCTTTCCTTTTCCCAGAGAGAACTCAAAAAAAGAAATGGCTTTTTCATTGGTTTCTCCCATAGTGCAATGTACCCAATATGCCATAGAGAAATCAAGCTATTTATGACAGCCTGTCATGTTTGAAAAATGAGCCTTTTCCTTAGTAACTCAGAATAAGGGATTGGTCACCTGCCAGTGCTCTTTTATCATGTGTTTCTGTATCATTCATCTTGTTGCTTGTCAATAGCTTTTTTAAATAGAGTCCTTCTAATTACCAAATGACAACTATGGTTTTAATTGAGTGTATATAAAGGGATTGAACTTTTCCTAAAGGATCCATATTAGTTCTGTCTGGTACAGACAAAATTCTGCGTGTGAATTTTGAGCATTAAGTATGGTCAGAAGCAAGTTACTTTAATAAGGGATAGCAATATTTCTAGTTACCTATTCCAAATCAAGGGTGTATTGAGAGCTATGCTAATGGAATGACTAATGATCAACAAGGAACTAAAGTATTAAATCAACTTTGGTTGATGAACAGTATCTCTCAGTAAATGACTAAATCTAGACCGATGAGAGAGCTGAAGCCTTGGAAAATTAAAGCCAGCTCCACCCACTGTTGGCTGTATGATCTTGAGTGTGCTGCATACTCAAGGAAAAATTTTCTGCCCCTGCTACCAAATGCCAAGTGAATTCTTTGAATAGTTGGTACCACATTATAATCATGCATAAGTCTATTCTGGGAAAATGCAGAATCTGAGAGCTCAAAAGTCCTTACAAGTGAAATGAAAGCCCGTATGACTGACTCTTCTCCTTGATTCTCTGTCCTCACCACTCAGTCCTTCACACATATACTTAGATCATTCATGCTCACAGTACCCTAAATCATTTATTTTTGATGTTTATTACAGTTTTAACAGACACATTGCTATCAGGTGTATATCATAATGATTTAACATATGTCTACATTGTGAAAAGATCCCTCAGTTCAGTTCAGTAGTTCAGTCATGTCCTATTCTTTGCGACCTTGTGGACTTCAGTGCCAACTCCTGGAGCTTGCTCACACTCATGTCCATAGAGTTGGTGCTGCCATCCAATCGTTTTATCCTCTGTCATCCCCTTCTCCTTCTGTCTTCAATCTTTCCCAGCATATTTGGAAGCTTCCCTGATAGCTCAGTAGGTAAAGAGTCCACCTGCAATGCAGGAGATCCCAGTTAGATTGCTGGGTCAGGAAGATCCCCTGGAGAAAGGATAGGCTACCCACTCCAGTACTCATGGGTTTTGCTTGTGGCTCAGCTGGTAAAGAATCAGCCTTCAATGTGGGAGATGTGGGTTCAATCCACGGGTTGGGAAGATACCCTGGAGAAGGGAAAGGCTACCCACTCCAGTATTCTTCTGGCCTGGAGAATTTCATGGACTGTATAGTCCATGGGGTCTCAAAGAGTCCCACAGGACTGAGTGACTTTCACTTTCGAGAAAATTCCTGCCATCTAGTTAATTAACATATCCATAGCCTCACATGTTGCAAAGAGTTGGACATGATAGTGATTGAACAACAATAACCTCTCATGTTTTTCTTTTTGTGCTTGAAAGTGAAAGTCATTTAGTCACATCGGACTCTTTGCGACCCCATGGACTGTAATCTGCCAGGCTCCTCTGTTCATGGAACTTTCCAGGCCAGAACAGTGAGGTGGGTAGCCATTCTCTTCTCCAGGGGATATTCCCAACCCAGGGATTGAAGCCAGGTCTGCTGCATTGCAGGCTTATTCTTTACTGTCTGAGCCAATTTTGAGTTCTACTCTCTTAACAAAATTTGATTATATATAATACAATGTTATAAACAATAGCCATCATGTTTTACATTAGATCCTGGATTGTATTGGTATTATAGCTGAAGACAATATATTGTTTTCCACAGAGATTATACCAATTTGCATTTCCACCAATAGTGCACAAGACTCTTTTCTTCACATTCTCACCAACATTTGTCATTTGTTTTCTTTTTAATGACAGTCATTCTAACATGCGTGAGGTATCTCATTGTAGTTTTCATTTATGCTTTTCTGATGTTGATGTACCTTTCCACATACCTGTTTTTCATTTGTATGTCTTCTTTGGAAAAATGTCTATTCGGGTCATCTGCCCACTTTTCAATTTTTTTATTTATTTTTGATGTTGGATTTTATTTTGTTTATTTTAGTTGTTGTTTGGTTGGTTGGTTTTGGCAATGAGTTTTATCAAACCTTTATATATTTTAGATATTAACCCATTAATAGGCATATGTTTGCAAATATCAGAATAGAGAGCCAGGAAACTCACACCCATATGGTCAGTTAATCTACAAAACAAGAGACAGAAATTTGCATCAGGGAAAAGGCAATCTCTTCATTAAGTGGAGCTGGAAAAAGTGGACAGCTATGGATAAACGAATGAAGTTGGAACTGTCAGATCCTATGCCCATTTTTTAATCAGATTGTTTGGGTTTCTTTGCTTTTGAGATGCATGAGTTGTTCACATATTTGAGACAGCAATCCCTTATCACATATATGATTGGCAAATGTTTCTCCTACCTTCTGTAGGTTGCTTTTACATTTTGTTGATAGTTTACTTTGCTGTGCAAAAGATTTTCATTTTATATAGTCCCACTGTTTATTTTTGCTTTGATTGCTTTAGCTTTCCTTGTCAAATCCAAAAAGTCTTTGCCAAGATGTATGCCAAGGAACTTACCCTCTATGTTTTCTTCTCAGAGTTTTATGGTTTCAGGTCTTCTGTTCAAGTCTAAATTAATTTTAAGTTGACTTTTATATATGGTACAAGATAAGGATCTTTGCTGTTGTTCAGTCCCTAAGTCATGTCTGATTCTCGGCAATCCCATGGACTACAGGACATCAGGTTTCCCTGTCCTTCACCATCTCCTAGAGTTTGCTCAAACTCATTTACATTGAGTCATGGATGCTACCTAACCATCTCATCCTCTGCCAACCTCTTTTGTCTTCAGTCTTTCCCAGCATCAGGGTATTTTCCAATAAGTTCTTCACATCAGGTAGCCAAAGTATTGGAGCTTCAGCCCTTCCAATGAATATTCAGGGTTGATTTCCTTTAGGATTGATTGGTTTGATCTCTTGCAGTCCAAGGGACTCTGAAGAGTTTTTTCTACCACCACCATTTGAAAAACATTGATTCTTCAGCGCTCAACCTTCTTTATGGTCCAATTCTCACATCCATAAATCACTACTGAAAAAAACCATAGCATTGGCTACATGGACCTTTGTCAGCAAAGTGATGCTCTGCTTTTTAATATGCTTTCTAGGTTTGTCACAGCTTTCCTTCCAAGAAGCAAACATCTTTAAATTTCATGGTTGCAGTCACCATCTGCAGTGATTTTGGAGTCCAAGAAAATAAAATCTGAAACTACTTCCACTTTTTCCCCTTCTATTTGCCATTAAGTGATGGGATCAGATGCCATGACCTTAGTTTTTTTCATTTGAGTTTTAAGACAGTTTTTTTTTTTTTTACTCTTCTCTTTCACATTCATCAAAAAAAAATTTTAAGTTCCTCTTCACTTTCTGTTATTATTTTGGCATTATCTGCATACCTGTGGTTGTTGATATTTCTCCCGGAAATCTTGATTCCAGCTGTGATAAGAATCTAGTCTCCTTCTTTTGCATGTGGCTGTCCAGTGTTCCCAACACCAATTATTTCCATTCTGTATTCTTGGTTCCAATAAACTGTTTTTTAAATTTAGAGTTTTTTAAATAATGAAACTATTTTAGACTTACAGTTAATAATGTTTATTAATTATTATTAATATTAATCTTTTGACCATCAAAACAGATCTTTTGCTCCTATGAAGAACTTCCTTGTCTTGCTTGGTAAACAGTTTAAGGAAAAGAACTCAAAGTTATAATGACAAGAATAGTAACAAATAGATATATACATTTAATTTAAATTTTATAAGACATAAAATATTGGAGAATTACTGAGTCTATTTGATGTAATAAGTGGTTAAGTCAAGGCTTTCAGTTCAGTCAGTTCAGTTGCTCAGTCACGTCAACTCTTTGTGAAACCCTGGACTGTAGCCCACCAGGCTCCTCTGTCAATGGGATTTTCCAGGCTAGAATACCGAAGTGGGTTGCCATTTCTTACTGTAGGGGGTCTTCCCAACACTAGGTTCAAAACTTTGTCTCTTATATCTCCTGTATTGGCAGGCAGATTCTTTACTAACATGCTACCTGGGAAGCTCCTTATCTAATATAGGTAAAATTTTTAAATGTAAATGGTATTANTGGGTTGCCATTTCTTACTGTAGGGGGTCTTCCCAACACTAGGTTCAAAACTTTGTCTCTTATATCTCCTGTATTGGCAGGCAGATTCTTTACTAACATGCTACCTGGGAAGCTCCTTATCTAATATAGGTAAAATTTTTAAATGTAAATGGTATTAAAATATTTCTTCAGCATATATGCAAATCTAGTAATTGGCATTATTTTTGTCATTAATATACAATGGACAAAGAAAAAATAATTATGATATATTTCCTCTATTAGAAAAGCATTTTAATTGCATTTCTGGATAAGTGTGCACAAAGCATTAATAAATTAGGAAAATCTTGTAGCAACCCAGCCATTCTTCCAATGAAAATCCAAGATTTCATAAAATACTTAATTATGTTTCCTTTAAAAGAAGTGGCTCAGATAGAAAGAGTCAGGGTCTACAGTAATGATGACAAAAATAGGCCTGGCAGTTCAATCATCAGATAATAATTATAAAACTTGAATAATATTCAAAGAGATAATTTGAAAGCAATAGAAAATTACCAAAGTAAGAAGAAACCTGAAAAGAACTTATAGCTGAAAAACACCTATTTCACTAAGAATTGAAGATTTGTGGCTTTTTAGCCTGAAAGCACTCCTAATTTCACCAGCCGTGACAGCAGAAAACTGCAGTCTTATACTTTGAAGTGGTAGATGATAAAGCTCAGGGTATCAGAGCAAATGAATAGAATGTTGTTAAAGGAGTATATCCTATAAGCCAGAAAACCTCAGAAGAGCTGAGGTCAAGGATTTGAATACAACTTTATTCAACCCCATCTCTCTCACCCTCCCCACCACATCCTGCCTTCTTTTTTGATGAATGTTAAAAGACTACACATTTGCACAGGAAATGCAGACTGCCCAGCAGCAAAGCAGACAGAAAGCAGGGAATGTTCAATCTTTTAAACACAGACCCCCCCCCACCATTATATTTGCAAGATTTTTTCCAATATCCAGCACAGTGCCTGGCACTATAGTTCTTCAATGACTATCTAAAGAATGAGACCATCACCAATGTATCTAGAGAAGGGGAATTCTTCACTAAACACACAACGGAACTTGTACCATGTTGTTGTTTAGCTCTTCAGGTGT
>SJYV01025694.1:0-11857 GCA_006410875.1 Neotragus pygmaeus | reverse complement strand
GTCATGTATGGATGTGAGAGTTGGACTGTGAAGAAAGCTGACCGCCAAAGAATTGATGCATTTGAACTGTGGTGTTGGAGAAGACTCTTGAGAGTCCCTTGGACTGCAAGGAGATCCAACCAGTCCATTCTAGAGGAGATCAGCCCTGGCTGTTCTTCGGAAGGAACGATGCTGAAGCTGAAACTCCAGTACTTTGGCCACCTCATGAGAAGAGTTGACTCATTGGAAAAGACTCTGATGCTAGGAGGGATTGGGGGCAGAAGGAGAAGAGGACGACAGAGGATGAGATGGCTGGATGGCATCACCGACTTGATGGACATGAGTCTGAGCGAACTCTGGGAGTTGGTGATGAACAGGGAGGCCTGGCGTGTTGCGATTCATGGGGTCGCAAAGAGTCGGACACGACTCAGCAACTGAACTGAACTGAAATATGCAAACATCAGAGTCCATGGTTAATAGAGTTCTATAGGATTTAGGAAGACAGTACTTCCACCAGAAGTATCATGTCCTCTGCATCAATAGTATTCATGCAGCTGACTGAATAAACAGCTTGGGTGCCTGCTCCAGACGAGGCACTATACCAGAGACTTCCAAAAACTAAACTGTGTCCAACTCTTTGTGACTCCATGGACTGTGGCCTGCCTGGCTCCTCTGTCCATGGGATTTCCCAGGCAGGAATACTGGAGCAGGTTGCCATTTGTTTCTCCAGGGGATCTTCCAGGAGCTCCAAGGATCAAACTCACTTCTCCTACTTGGCAGGTGAATTCTTTACCACTGATCTACCTGGGAAACCCTCATTATAAAGTTGGATATATAAAAATGGGGGAGATTTACCTTTTGGATTCACAGTCCAGGACAGGGTTTCCCAACCACAACAACAATACTGACATTTGGGGCAAAGTAATTATTTGCTGTGCAGCTATCCTGTGCATGTAGACTGCTAAGCAGCATCCCTGGCCTCTACCCACTAGATACCAGTAGCATTCTGCCTCAGTTGTGTTATCAAAATGTTGTGACAATCAAAGATGTCTCCAAACATTGCCAAATGTCCCCTGGAGGGGAGTAGGCAAAATTTCACAGCCCGTTGAAAACCACTCATTTAATGGGAGAAATAAGGTTTTGTAATCAAATAATCACAATGCATTGAGAAGGGCTAGAATTTGTAGGAAATGCTGTAGGAGCACTCAGAAGAGAGCAGCTAGATAACCCAGAGTGGAAGAAGAGGAGGATGAATGCTCTATCAGCATTAATCACACTCCAGTAACCCAGTATGCTAAAAAGCAGGTAACAGACAACAGATAACACTTATTCTCTGGTGGCTCAGACAGTAAAGAATCTGCCTCCAATGTGGGAGACCTGGCTTCGATTCCTGGGTTGGAAAGATCCCCTGGAGGAGGGTATGGCAACCCACTCCAGTATTCTTGCCTGGAGAATCCCCATGGACAGAGGAGTCTGGCCGGCTACAGTCTAAAGAATCAGACACAACTGAGCACAGCACAGCATAACACTTATTGAGCATTTTCTATGTGTCACACACTGTTCTAAGCATTTTGCAGACATTAACTCATTAATCTTCACAACAGTCCTAGAAGACAGATTCTATGATTATCCTCATTTTAAAATAAAGAACCAGACATAAAAAAGTTAAGCAACTTGTCCAAGTTACAGAGCCAGTAAACTGTGGTGGCACGATTGAAAATCCAGGCAGTATATCTCAGTACATCTGCTTTAAAAAAAAAAAAAAAAGAAGAAACTGGCAGCAGTCTGGCTTCTGCAAACATATTTTCAAACAATATAAGTAAGAAGACAAAAAGAGGCTTGAACACAAAAAGGATTAGCACTGCTAGCAGTGAGAAGATTGGGGGGCGGGGTGTGTGTGAAATGCACACTGTATTATAAACGTCAAACTTGCTAAGATACTAGATCTTAATTACTCCCACCACCAAAAAGAAATGATAATTATGTGTCATGATAAAGGTGCGCTAACCAACCCTACAATGGCAATCATGTTACAATAGATGATCAAATCAACATATTGTAGGCCTTAAGCTTACCCAGTGTTACATGTCAAATATATTTCAATTAAAAAAAAAAAAGGAAAAGAAAAGAAATCACAAGGAAAAAGAGAAGGGTGTCAAAAAGAGGCAACGCTTACCCACTTTGGAAAATTGTAGAAAATTGTATGTTGGAGATAATAAGACTAGAAGGAAATCAGGCATGGGTTACATTTGCATGCAAATCCACACTCACAAGGTTTATAGATATGATACAGTTTGAACAAAAGCATTAAGTGTTAGACCATAAAGAAGGGTCAACACCAAAGAATTGACACTTTCAAATTGTGGTGCTAGAGAAAACTCTTGAGAGTCCCTGGACTTCAAGGGGATTAAACTAGTCAATCCTAAAGGAAATCAACCCTGAATATTCATTGGAAGGACTGATGCTGAAGCTGAAGCTCCAATATTTTGGCCACCTAATGCAAAGAACAGACTCACTGGAAAAGACCCTGATGCTGGGAAAGATTGAAAGCAAAAGGAAAAGAGGGTGGCAGCAGATGAGATGGTTGGGCATGAATCTGAGCCAACTCTGGGATATAGTGGAGGACAGGGAAGCCTGGCGTGCTGCAGTCCATGGGGTTGCAAAGAGTCGGACACAGCTTAGTGACCAACAACAACAGCCTAATTTGTTAATACTTCTCAAGAAGGTACACGGTAATGTACAAAAAATGAGTATATAAATCTTTAGAATAAACATAACTTAGACTGTTCCTTTTTTTTGAAGTTTTAGTATTCTATAAAGATAGAACAAATATACTGTAAATTTGATGTGAGTTAAGATAAACTCAAGCTCTCAGGAAATTTCAAGCTTTCAGTGTTACTAGAGACCGTGGCCCCAGGCCTCTGGGGGCTAAGAATGCCCTCTTTTTCTCTCTTTAGGACTCTGACAAAGAGAAACTGAGACTCCCATCCTAGAGCACCGTAAGCACTCGTGGTTGGTTAGGCATGTTTCTTAGAAACTGGAAGTTAAAAGAGTTGTGTGTTGTCATATTTTTGGTTGAAAACCAAGCCAGCCCAGATGGCCTGTGCCCTCAAGAGCGGGTTTAGGGTAAAGCTATGCGGCCAGTTTATGGTGCCAACTGGACAGAGCATTCCCCTACATCAACCTCAAGCTGGCTATTTGGGATAAACATTCTAACAAGATACCAGAACCAGGTCTTGGACAGATTTCCCCACTAATGTCTTGCATTAATTAAGACGCTTGAGATCCAGCCATGCCCGCTGTCAACTCACACCTCAGGCCTTTATAACTGCTCTTCCCTCACAAGCTCCCTACCCTGGCCACCTTCTGGCTCTCTCCCCCTCCTCTTTCAGATCACTACACAAAGTCCACCTTCTCACTGATGTCTTCCTTGACCACCCCACTTCAAATCAGAAACTCCTTCCTCTCTGTAATCCTTGTTCATAATACCTATTACCCTTGAACAGGCTATATACTGTACTTGTTAATTTACGTTTTTATTGTTTACCTCCCGCCACTAGAATGTTAGCTCCATGAGGGCAGGAGATTTGGTGGGCTTTGTTCCCTACTGACATTCTCTAGCACCTGGAAAATATCAGTAAATATTTGTGGAATGAATCATTTATGTCATTTAATCCTCACAAAGACTACATCCTTTAGTGTTTCTCTTAGGTGTGGATCCTGCCACCACTGTTGTGACTGATGATGACAATACATAACCTTAGTCCGAGTGTTTTAGTCACCCTGGGCTGCTATAATAAAATACCATACACTGGCTTGTTTAAACAACTGAAATTTTATTTCTCACAGTTCTAGAAATTCAAGATCAGAGCATCAGCATGGCCATGTTACGGTGAGAGCCCTTTTCTGGGTTGCAGACAGCAGTCTCCTTGCTGTGTTCTCACCTGGTAGACAGAGGGGCTGGCACTCTTTCCCTTCTCATAAGGACACCAATACCATCACAGGGGCTCTGCCCTCATGACCTGATTACCCTCAAAGGCCACATTGGAGATTACAGTTTCAACATGTAAGTTTTGAGGGGACACAGTTATGCAATCTATAACATTAAGTATTCAGTTACATATGTTGGCTCCCTTTCTAAAATTACTACTATTGCCCATTTTCTTGATGAGGAAATTGAGGCTCAGAAAGGTAAATGATTTGCTCAAAGTCACAGAATTAGGCATTAAACCCAGGTCCCTCAGGCTCCAAAGTTACATGCATATCAAATCAATGAATACTTCATTGATAAAAATAATTATTACTAGAAAACTGAGATCATGGCATCTGGTCCCATCACTTCATGGGAAACAGATGGGGAAACAGTGGAAACGGTGTCAGACTTCGTTTTTGGGGGCTCCAAAATCACTGCAGACGGTGACTGCAGCCATGAAATTAAAAGACGCTTACTCCTTGGAAGAAAAGTTATGACCAACCTAGATAGTATATTCAAAAGCAGAGACATTACTTTGCCGACNAGGACTGGGAGCTCGTGTACACCTGTGGTGGATTCATGTCGATGTATGGCAAAGCCAATAGAGTATTGCAAAGGAAAATAAAGTAAAAAAAAAAATGTATCACTTTGGAAAACAAAATCAAGATACCCTCAAACACAGGATTTTAGACATGTAACCCCTAAAAGCTTCACTCTACATATATTTTGGGTATAAAAACATTTTTCATTAAGCTCCAAGGTATGACCCACTCTGCAAAAATCTTCCCCGCTGCTCTCATGATGTTCATTCATTTACTTTTAAGCTGAATGATTGAAAGAAAATGACTGTGAAAGAGGGAATCAGGTTTAACCAAACACAGACAGTCTGGCCCCATCTGCTCTAGGTATAATGACGGTGCCCACTGCGAGGCCACAGATAGCGCGGGTCTGAAGACCCTCCTTCAGGGGCTTTGCACAAGTGTCTAGGAAAGAAAGATGATGCTTTCTGATGATACTTTATATAGAGTATACATTTTGTGGCTTATATTTTTTGTTTTTATTTTATTCTATTTCAGTGGCATTGTATGACTGCAAAAGTATTGGGAACTTGTGGAAGGAAATGGAGAGGGGAAATTACCTGTAATCACTTATTGAAAGATTACGGTTTCTGACATACCGTTGTATTTCCTTCCAGTCCTTTACATGTGTATGTAGACAGATAGATAAATAGATGTAGATTAATTAAATACAGTGTCTTAATCCTTTGTCCATGTAATACATTTATGTGGAAAGCATGATATTTTGGTAGCTGCCACTGTTGTATTCCCACATAGCTCAGTTGGTAAAGAACCTGTCTGCAATGCTGGACACCTGGGTTCAATTCCTGGATTGGGAAGGTCCCCAGGAGAAGGAAATGGCAACCCACTCCAGTATTTTTGCTTGGAAAGATCCCATGGACAGAGGAGCCTGGCGGGCTAGAGTCCATAGATCGCCAAAGTCAGGCACGACTTACATTATCTTTCTTTCTTTCTTTATTATATATAAGCTTATATGTTTAACTATTTCTCTATTGTTGGGGGTTCAGGTTATTTCTACCTCTGGGCTATCAAAAGAACACTGCAACTAGTAGTAGCTTAACAAAGTGTACACGTTATATGGAAGCATGGACACCACCGCATGTAAAGCAGATAAGCAATGGGAACTTGCTGTATGACGCAGGGGACTCAAACCGGGGCTCTGTGACCCCCTGGGAGAGAGGAAGGGGTGGGAGAGGGGAGGGAGGTTCAAGAGCCAGGGACACATGCAAGCTCTTGACCGGCTCATGCCGACGTATGGCAGAGGCCAGCACAAAACTGTGAAGCAATTATCCTCCAATTAAAAATAAATACATTTTTTTAATGTCCATGTTATATTTAATGAATTCAGTTGCTAGAGTTTTCTTCTTAATAACTGTGAGCTACATAGGGCTTCCCTTGTGGCTCAGCTGGTAAAGAATCTGCCTGCAATGCAGGAGACCTGGGTTCTATCCCTGGGTTGGGAAGATCCCCTGGAGAAGGGAAAGGCTACCCACTCCAGTCTTCTAGCCTGGAAAATCCCATGGAGAAATCCATGGGGTCACAAAGAGTCAGACACGACTGAGCGACTCACTTCACTTCACATGTGCTCAGTCGCTCAGTCCTGTCTGACTCTCTGAAGCCCCGTGGACTGAGGCCTCCAGGTTCCTCTGCCCGTGGGATTCTCCAGGCAAGAATACTGGAGTGGGGTGCCATTTCCGACTCCAGGGGATCTTCCCAAGATGTCTCCTGCATTGGCAGGCAGATTCTTTACCACGAGCCCCACCTAGGAAGCCCCTTATGAATGTCTTTATCATTCCTCATCAACTTACAGTGCTAACAAACTTATTGATCCCTTACCATATACCGAACACTCTTTTAAGGACTTTCTATATATTTGCACATCTTAAACTTTCCCAGCACTATAAGATCATTCTTACCTTTTACCATCTTTAAGGAGGAAAGGAAACTAAGCCACAGAGAAAATGCTCTAATTTCTAAGGCCACAGGGCTGACACAGAATGGATCAAGCCTTCAAAGCCAGAATCCTTGAGTCCAGCTCTGAACCGGGTCAGTTACGCTACCTCCCTAAAGAACAAGTTCGTGGGTTTCTTAAGCATGTTATTTTAACATTTTTCCCATCTTTTAAAAACAGCACTTTCAAACAGGAATGTTAATGTATTTGGATAAGGAACAGTTTTAGAAAAAAAAAAAATACAAAGGAAAGCGGACCCAGTGACTCAACTCCTTTGCTGAAACAGCTCTATCCTCCCCACAGATGACACGTGTCTCACTCCTCCTCTTGTAGAATTTCACAGTGTCATGCTCATAATTTTTTGAGAGAAAGAATAGGAATACAAAGTCATGAGTTCAAGAGGTGAGAAGTGGAGACCTGTGATTTCCACGTACTGAACTATGGTGGTGAGTTGGCCCTGAGTCAAATCCTAACCCCACTCTCTTCTTCTAGATGCAGCCATAGGACAGGCACTCACCTCCTTAAGTGCCCCCTTTCTCATATGAAAATAGGGATGTTAACATCCTCTCTCGCAGAGTTACTGTGAGGATGAAATCAAATATCACCACACAGCCACTGGCGAGGCGAATGCATTATGCCATTGTTTTCTCTCCCCTGCCTGGCTTCCCTCAAAAAATTCACGGTGATGTATGGCAAAAGCCACCACAATATTGTGAAGTAATTAGCCTCCAATTAAAATAAATAAATAACATTTGTTTTTTTTTAAGCACATAAATAAAAATAAAACTGGATTCATGTCGATGTATGGCAAAGCCAATAGAGTATTGTAAAGTAAAATAAATTAAAAAAAAATAAAATAAAACTCTTCTCATAAACAACATAGCTTAAAAGTCTAAGCTTTTATAATATAACTATTAACATCTTCTTTGGAATAAAGATCCTTTAGGAACTCCGTTTGAAATCCTTTAGGCTCTTCCCTGGAAAATATCCAGCCATCCTTTCTCCTACTAAATGCAGAGGGTGGCTTCAGAGTCTGCTCCTGAGTTTATGCCAGTTGCTGGAGTTTCTATCTCCAGAGTTTATATCTTACTGGAAACAGAGTGACTTGGAGGCACAGAGCCCAGGGACCAGGCCTCGAGGGTAATGATTTAATATATCAGGGAGGAAGCTCTCCAGATGGCAAATAACAATTACCAGCATCATTTGAGTATATTGTGGATGCAGGTCTGTACATATTAAATTATTATTATTATTTCTTTCATTCACTCTGTTCAAATAACAGTCCCTACATAGACGACATGCTTCAGGGAAAATAGGCAATTATTTCAACGGTATCCAGACACATCAGCCACTGAAGAATAAATAACATATTTATCTTTTTAAAATTATGTCACAGGTTGAAAAAAAAAAAAATGTCATTTTAACAGCTGGCGCCAGAGTTCTCCTAAAGGAAGGAACTATCTTTGCTTAGGAAAAATACCTAGACAGACTGCTTTAAGCAGGCAAGTGTGACCCAAGGGGAATGCTTTATGTGAAAACAGCAAAAGCAATTGATAGCTTGACTGCTCCATGAAATGTTAACAGAATTTAGAGGGTGGAGGAGGCATCTAGAGAGGCAAGACCAGTCATCAGTGAGAGTGAAGGGGGTGCGCGCGTGCATGTGTGTGTGTGTGTGTCTGCGTGTGTCTGTGTGTGTCTGTGTGTGTCTGTGTCTATGTGTGTCTGTGTGTGTGTCTGTGTGTTAGTCGCTCAGTCGTGTCCAACTCTTTGCAACCCCAGGGACTGTAGCTCGCCAGGCTCCTCTGTCCATGGGATTTTTCAGGCAAGAATACTGGAGTAGGTAGCCATTCCCTTCTCCAGGGCATCTTCTTGACCCAGGGGTCAAACCCTAGTCTCCTGTGTCTCCTGCACTGCAGGCAGATTTTTTTTTACCCACTGAGCCATGAATAGGGTAAGAGACAGTAACTTAACAGAAGGTCTGATCAGGCAAAAAAGGAGGTCAGTTAAAAAAATTCCAAATGGCAGGGAAGTCAAGGCACTGAGTTATTAACCAAGTCAGAGTCTGGTTCTTTGAGGTAAACCGCCTTCATTACTGCAAACCTTCAGGAAAGCCGTTACGCACCAATCCCTTCCTTGAGTGGTGGATTTGGCTTCACTTTTGAGACTACGTGGACAGAGAAATGCGAGTGAGCTGAGATAAAAGTGAGATTTAGAGTCAGCAGAAACACAAAAGCAGCTCTGGGGCGGAAACAAGAAGGAGAGCCCCAGGGAAACAACAGAAATTGTCAGGAGGCTGTTGAGCTTCCTGCAGAAAGTGGACTTGGGAGTTTGAATCAACTCTCTGTAAATTTCAAAGGGACCTAACACCAGGATACCATTTGTGAAGAGAAGCAACCTCTGGTCAACAGGCACAAAAGGAACAGAATCCAGAAGTGCTTTCCCAGGTGCTTGGGGAAGTGAGTTCGGATTTCATCCTCTTTTGCTTCGGATTTCTAGTTGTTTTCCAAACGCTTGAGCTCTTTGAAGAGTGATATTTTCACAAAAGTAAATAAAAATAATTTTAAATGCCTTCTAAATGAAATCAAGTCATTGTTTTGATGAAAAGCCATTCCTTTTACAGGTTATCGAGTAGCATCAAGACCGAGTTACCCGGATGCAGGCTCTGAGTGTGCTCAGAAGACAGGAAGGCCACCCAATGGCCTGTACTGCCGCTGTTCCTTGAAGCTTTTATGAACCTTGAATGTCCAGTGAAGAGGAAGCAAGAGCGACCCTCCCCATGAAAAATCTGTTCAGCAGACCAGCAAAGTAACAGTGTCCTGTCTACCTTCTAGCACGTTCTGGCCTCCCTTCCTCTTCCTCTCACAGCCATTCTTTTCTCAAAGCAGAGCAACCAAATCCCCACCCCTCCCACCGGAACAACCCTACCATGGTCACTGACAACCTCCTGATGATCCAAACTAACAATCTGCCCTTGTTGGAATCCCTGGTTCTGTTTTTCCTCTTCACCCCATTATTGTTGTTGTTCAGTCGCTGAGTCTTATCTGACTGTGGCCCATGGAGTGCAGCGCACCAGGCTCCCCTGTCCCTCATGATCTCCCAGAGTTTGCTCAGATTCACGAGCTTTGAGTCGGTGATGCTATCAAACCATCTCATCCCCTGCCTCCCCCTTCTCTTCCTGCCTTCAATCTTTACCAGCATCAGGGTCTTTTCCAATGAGTCGGCTGTTGCATCAGGTGGCCAAAGCATTGCAACTTCAGCATTAGTCCTTCCAATGAATATTCAGGATTGATTTCCTTTAGGGTGGACTGGTTTGATCTCCTTGAAGTGCAAGAGACTCTCAAGAGTCTTCTCCAGCACCGTAATTGGAAAGCATCAGTTGTCTGGCACTCAGCCTTCTTTACGGTCCAACTCTCGCATTCATACATGACTACAGGAAAAGCCACAGTTTTGACTTTACAGACCTTTGTTGCAAAGTGATGTCTCTGCTTTTTAGCACACTGTCCCATTATTATTTTGATCCAAATTCCTCAGTCATTCTACTGCTCTCTTTCCTCCAGCAGTGCCTCAAATTGTCTGTTTCCCAAATCCTCTCCTGGGTTTTGCCTTTTAATTCCACATACATTCTGTGCTTCGACTGTCACTGAAAATGACTCCCAAATCAACTTCTCCAAGACTTCTCATCTCCAGCCTTAAACCTCTACTCCTGAAAGCATGCTGCACACATCTCCCCAGATGTCTCACCAAGCATCTCACTGTCTGTATGCCCCAACAAGTGGAGGCCACAAGGGATGACTTGCCAGGATTTACCCTCTGTCCAGCAGGTACCTCTCCCAACTACACCAAAGAAACAGAATCACGTGTTTGCACTGCGAGCACTGTACCTTTTCCTAGCCATATAATGACCAATAAGTTCCACATATATAAGTTCAGAGGACATCAGGGATATCAGTCTTGCTCCTGCTCATAAGCCTATCTCCTTATAAGTATCACATAAGCAACACCAGCCACATCTTATTTAGGCATTATTTCATTCTGTCTTAACATCATAGTTATCTGAGTGCTTATAACTTATTTCTTTTTCTTTCTAAAAGAATGTTTCTTTCTCCACAACAATTAATGTTCCCTAGTGGTATGCCGAATTGAATGGCTCCCCAAGCCAAAACTTCCTTGTGCCTATTTCTACTCTCAATGTACCACCTTCAACATTTATCTTAAGCTCAGCTACTAAGAGCTTTCTAAAGTTGCAGGTCTCAAAACGCAGTCCACACACATAAGCCCATAGGATTCCCCACTCAAAAATGATCTTCATAATTAGAAATGATGCATATCCCCTCTTGGAGATTCATCCCTAACACTCAGCCAATAAGAGCTCTGAAAAATCCTACAACTGAAAAACACTTTCTAGCTTTAGGAGAATCCCAGGGACGGGGGAGCCTGGTGGGCTGCCGTCTATGGGGTCACAGAGTCGGACACGACTGAAGTGACTTAGCAGCAGCAGCTTTAGGTAAATTTTTGTCTTTGGATACTTTTCTTTCAAGTCATACTTAATAATATCCGAAAAAGTCAGGGGACAATTTGTCAAGATAAACATGTGCAGTGGCTGCAACAAGACAGAAGTCGATCTCCTTCTCTGAGCCAGAGAAGCAGTCAGTGCAAAGCAGCTCTGGTGCTTCCAAGATGAGAGGGGCCAGGCTCCTGCTCCAGCTGCCCAGGCGTCTGCAGCAGGCACTGCTTCGTACCCTAAGATGACTCCACCGGCTCCTACTCTCACATTCATATTCCATTTAATGGAGAAAAGAAAGGTGAACACACTACCTCTTCTATTTTAAGCAAATTCCCTGGAAATTGTTCACACTATTTTCACTCCTATCCTGTTGGGAATGACTTGATCACATGAGCACAACCACCTGCAAGGGAAGCTGGGAGACAGCCTTTAAAGACGTGACCAAGTGCTTAGCTAGAGTGTCTATTGCTATAAAAGAGGAGCATGGAGAGACGAGAAGAACGAGTCATCTCTGCTGCAACATCCATAAAACCCACGTAGGGACGAGAGACTCTCATCAGTGTGAACGGGAGACTTGACGAATGTGAATGAAATTACAGGGGACACATATTAAGCAAACTAGAAGGAGACGTTCACTGGCATTACCCAAAAGTTCCCACTGAAAAACAGCAGCTTGCCCTAAGCTTGTTTATCCATATTCTAGCCATTCTTATGAAATAAAAGTTTTTTCAAAGATGTACATTGAAATATTTTTCGGAACTCATTGTTCAGTTCAACCCCTTCTACAATGAAAAGATGTAACAGAATTATTTTTCTCTAATATACAAGTTCATAGGGAGACATTAAGTGACATTAAGTCATCACTTTTATTA
>SJYV01025689.1:0-41708 GCA_006410875.1 Neotragus pygmaeus | reverse complement strand
TTCTGCTGTTGGATGGAACATTCTGTGTATATCTGTTCAGTCCATTTTGTCTAAAGTATATTTTAAGTCTGATGTTTCCTTATTAATTTTTTTCTGGATGATCTATTCATTGTTAAAAGTGAGGAGATGAAGTCTCCTATTATTGTTTTGTTGCCTATTACTCGCTTTTGATCTGTTAGTATATGTTTTATACAATAAGTGTACTCATATTAGGTGCATATATATTTATAATTGTTATAGTTTGATGAATTAATCACTTTATCATTATATAAATGACCATCCTTGTTTTTGTTACAGTTTTTGACTTAAAGTTAACTTTGTCTGATATAAGAGCAGATATTCCTGCTCTCCATTTGTTTTCATTTGCATGGCATATCTTTTTTTCCAATCCCTTCAATTTGAGCCTATATGTGTCTTATAAGCTTAAATGAGTCTGAGTCTCCTGTAGACAGCATATACATAGGACTTCTCTTTTTATCCATTCAACTACTTTATGCCTTTTGAATAGGAACATTAATCTATTTACATTTAAAGTAATTATGATAAGTAAGGACCTGCTATCACCTTCTTGATAATTATTTTCNGTAGACAGCATATACATAGGACTTCTCTTTTTATCCATTCAACTACTTTATGCCTTTTGAATAGGAACATTAATCTATTTACATTTAAAGTAATTATGATAAGTAAGGACCTGCTATCACCTTCTTGATAATTATTTTCTGGCTGTTTTGTAGAATATTTGTTCCTCTGTTCTTCTCTTGCTATCTTCTTTTGTGAGTTGATAATTTTCTATAGTGGTAAGCTTTGATTTTCTTTTTTATATATCTATACACTTTTGTTTTGGGGTTATTCTAGGGTATAGTTGATACATCTTATAGATATAAAGGTATATTTTAAGTTGATAATAATTTAACTTTGATTACATACAGAAACTTTATACTTTCTCCACCTTACACTTTTTTATGGCTTTTATGTCACACTTCATATCATTTTATATTGTTTATTTGTTAACAAATTACTGTAGATGTAGCTGTTTTTAGTACCTTTGTCCTTCAATATCTATACTAAATTCAAGTGGTTAACACACCATGATATTACAGTACTTGAGTATTCTTAATCTGACCATATACTTGCCTTTACTAGTGTGTTATTCATTTTCATGAATTATTTAATATCCTTTTATTTCAGCTTGAATAAATCCCTTCAGCATTTTTTTGTGTGACAGGTCTAGTGGTGATGAACTTCCTCAGCTTTTTGTTTGTTTGGGAAAAGTTTTCATCTTGCTTTTGTTTCTGATGGACAACTTTCCTGGGTGAAATATTCTTGGTTTGCAGTTTTCTTCTTTCTGTACTTTGCATATATCATTCCATTTTCCCTTGGCCTATAAGGTATCTGCTGACAAATCCACTGATAGCCTTATGGGGTTTACGTTGTATGATAAAAACATTTTTTAAAATCTTGCTGCCTTAAAAGTTTCTCTTTGATTTTAGACAGTCTTATTATAATTTGTCCTGAAGAAGATCATTTTAGATTAAATTTGGTGGGGGGTGATCTATTAGTTTTATGAACTTTGATGTCCTAATCTCTGCCAAGGTTGGGAAGTTCTTAGCTACTATCTCTTTAATAAACTTTCTACTTGTTACTCCCTCTTTTCTCCTTCTGGTACTTCAATGATATACACATTGTTTCCTGTATGATGTCCCATAAAACCCACAGGCTTTCTCACACCTTTTCATTCTTCTTTTTTCATTTTGTTCCTCTGACTCGATAATTTCAAATGATGTCTTCAAAGTGAATGATTCTTTTTGGATTGTCTTCTATTTAAACTCTCTATTGAATTCTTCAGTTTAATCATTGTATTCTTCAGCTCTAAAATTTCCTTTTTTTATTACTATTTTGTACTTCTTTATTGGACTTATTTTGTTCTTGTATTGTTTTGCTGATATGGTTAAATTATTAACTTGTGTTCTCTGAGCATATTTAAACAATTATTTTGAAGTCTTTGCAAGGAAAATTCTGTATCTCCATTTTTTTGGGTCTGTACTGGAGATTTACTATATTCATTTGGTAGAATCATGTTTCCCTGATTTTTTATGGTATCTATAGTTTTGTGTATGTCTCTTCATTCGAAGAAGCAGTCACTTCTAGACTTTATGGACTGATCTTGGTAACAGAAGACTTATCTATGGGTAGGAGCATGATAGAGTGTACTGTGATCCAGGGTCTAGTGGTACAAGGCATCAAGTGCAGAAGTGTTTGGTGGCACCAAGAGGGTGGGGTAGTTCATTGAAGCCATGAGGTCCACAATATTCACAACCGCATGGTCCTTGGCAAACATTATGGGGGGAACACCGAAACTGCAAGGGTTATTGGGATAATCAGTAGCATCTCCAAGTCCAGCAGGTAGGGATTGGAGCAAGCAGCTGTAGTGGTCAAACCAATGATATGTACACACAGCACAAATGACAATGTAGTAGTAGGTACTGGTTGAAAACATATAGTTGTGGCAGCCAACACAGGCAGCAACTACAGGGCCAACTGCAGCTACACTGGCTGTTGTGGGGACCCTGTCTGTCAGCATGCACTACTATGGCTGCTGGGTCTTACATTGGAGCATGAAAGTAGAGGCCAGTGACAGGGATTGAGCTGGGCAGGTGCACTTTTGGTAGAGCTAGCTGCAGCTGAGTGCAGGCTTCATGTCAGAGACAGAAAATAAGGCCTGATCTTAGCCCACTAGCAGCTGCAGGAGCCCTGGAGGTCAGTATGCTCTCCTGTGGCTGCACAGTCCCTCCTGTGGTCAGGTACATCAAAATGGAGGTCGGTGATGGTGTCAGACTGATGATGTGCAATCATGTTGCTTGGAAGAACTAGCCCCAGGCAAAGCATGGTAGTGGGAGTCAGCTACACAAGTGTAGGATGGCATTTGCACTCATATGGCCTCAAAGGCCTAGGCTGGCTGCTGATGTGGTTTCTGGGCTCTGGTAGGGGTATGAGGGCAGAGAGTGAGCAAGGACTGATGGCCAGTGATAGCGAATGCAGATACATGTGAAGTGAAAACCAGTAAAATCTGCAGGAGGTCCACAGTGGCTGTACTGTCCATTGGCTTCAGTGTCAGTATGGGTTTACCTACATAGCCTATCAGTAGGAATGGCAATTACTTTTGCTGTATTGCTGCTAATGGTAATGCCTGGTTTTCTTCTTTTTTCCTGGCTGTCATTGTACATCTCACATTTGATGGTCTTGGTGGAGTGAAACCAAAGTGGGACCTTCATGCAGTGTCCCAAAAGGCTGGAGAAACTGGTTGCTCATCCCACTCTTCTGTTATCTAGTAGGGCAACTTTTCTAGCTTGAGAGTTCTCTTTTGGTGCTGAGTGATTATTTGTTGTGTGATTATTCTCAAGCTTTATGTTTCACCGTGTTAGATAGGTTTCTTAAATGAACTCCAGAGCTCCCAGATGGTAGGTGTTTGTTTGTTTTTTTTTTTCCATGGATAGCAGTTTAATCTTGATCATTTATGGGCGATGGGAGCTTGGTTCTCCTACTATGCCATCTTGGTGACATAATTTCTCTATATAGCCCTTTGTGAGTTCAATCTTTTTAGGGTCTTTTGGGTCTCATATATCTGAATGTCTATTTCTCTCTCCATTTTTGGAAGTCTTCAGTCTTCTTTCCTTTAAATAGATTTTCTATTCCTTTCTTCTATTGTTATCTTGATATCCCATAAATCCTGTAGACTTTCTTCTCTAGTTTTTTTTTCTTTTTGTTTATCTAGATAATTTCAAATGACCTATCTTCAAGTTCATGGATACTTTCTTCTGCTTGATCAAGTTTGCTCTTGAAGCTTTCTATTAAGGTTTTCATTTTCTTATATTTTTAAGCTCTAGAATTTCTGTGCTTTTAAAAAATATTTCTATTTCTTTGATGAACTTGTGTTCATGCCTTGTTTTCTAAGTTCATTTAGTTGTCTCTTTTGTAGTTCACTGAACTTCTTTAAGAGAATTATTCTTAATTCTTTGTCAGACAGTTCATAATTTTCCTTCTTTAGGGTCAGTTATTGGAGTTTTAATTAATTTCCTTTAGTGGTACCATGTTTTCTTGATTCTTCATGATCTTTGATTCCTTGCCTTGGTGTCTGCACATTTGATAACATAGTCTCTTCTTCCAGGTTTTATGGGTTTACTTCAAAAGGGAAATACCTGCATCAGCCAGTTCATTTTGGTGTACTGGACAGGATAGCTGATTGCACCCACAAGCAGGCAGGTTTTTCTATCAGGTTCTCTAACTGGGTGAAGCCCATGCTGAGGTCATGGGTTTGAGAATGCCAATTTCTAGGTCCACAACTGGGTGGACATGCTTGCTGGGCTCCATACTTATATGAGACTATTGTGTAGAATCCCTGATTGGGTAGGGCTGCTGGCTGTGCTACCTAAGACCACTAGCTGGACTCAGCAATCACCTCTGGGCAGCTAGGATTTCAAAATGTGTTTCTGAAACTGTCAGGGATGTTGGGCTGCTCAGTTGGGCAGAGGTGCAAGCTGGTCTAAGAAATTGCTTATTCTGTTGGGGTCTCAGGCCGTGCTTCCAGTTGGACATGCCACTGGATAAACTCTGTGTTTAGACAAAGCAGCAGGCCGGGCTTGGCAGACAGATAAGGACTTAAGATGTTGGTCTTCTTATGAGGGAGATTGAAGTTAGAAAAAACCTAAGTCATCATCTCAATATTGTCACCACATGCAACTGTATGTATAAAATAATGATGAAGTTCTAATTTCAAAAACTTGCCCTCACAGTTAAGAAGTTAGTCTGGACACTAAAAGTGAGGATATCATTCAGAAATAAATAGAAAAATCCAGATTTGAATTTGAGATAGCTTCCTGAAACTGAGCTAGACAGTTCTTACCCATCCCAACTTGTATTGCTTTGCAATGTTACTCTAAAGATGAGCTTCTTAAATCACTATTCTCCTTACTTATTGCAAACTAGAGATATTGGAAGCTTTTAATTCTTGACAATTATAAGGATAAAGATGTGACTTGGGAAATGAGGGATGGTGACTGCAAATGTTTCTGATCAATTTTATTGGTGTTGCTATAATCAGTGATACTCACAAATTTATTCTTCTTAATCTATATAACTTTTGATTGGGAACTAGAAATGTTTGACCCACATGTGCTCCTTTGTGTTTCATGATTCTTTATTCACTGTTAATTCCACATGAAAATCCTCAGAATCAAAGTAGAAAAGAGGAGCAGAGGGCATGCTATATAAGCTCTTACCCATCCATCTCCTCACTCCTCCATCAGGTGCAAATACTATAGCAAGACACTTCTGTGGTTGGGGGCAAGAGTGGGCAAGTGAACCTATCTAAAGCAGAAACTTGGACTTGTACATTAAGCATTTACAAGACTTCAGGAGATGTTTTGTTTTCTTTAAGACCAAGAGGGGCTTTGTTTTGTTTTCCTTACTTGAAAGTAGGCAAATTATAGTATCAGTTCAGTTTAGTTCAGTTCAGTCACTCAGTCATGTCCGACTAGTATATGTATCCCTTATCTCTAGTAATCTTGATAAGAAAGTGCAATTTTCTATTAAATGCAAATTTCTATATGTTTTCTATTGACCATGTTTGTTGTTGTTCAAATATTCTATAATCTTGTTGTTATATGTTCTCAATGTGTCTATTTCTAAAATTGATGCATCAAGGAGTCCATTACAGTGGTGAATTTTCCAGTTTTACCCAATATTTCCAGCAGTTTTGCTTTATATATTTTAAAATTATGTTGATATGTAGGTAAAGTCTGGTCATTATCATATATTACTGCTTAACAGTTTAATCATTATAAAACATACCTATTTGTACTGCTTAATGATCTTTACCACAAATTCCATTTTGCTTAATATTTGAAATACCAAGCTGGATGAAAATCAAGCTAGAATCAAGGTTGCCAGGAGAAATACCAATAACCTGATATGTGCAGATGACACCACCCTTATGGCAGAAAGCGAAGAAGAACTAAAGAGCCTCTTGATGAAAGTGAAAGAGGAGGGTGAAAAAGCTGGCTTAAAACTCAACATTCAAAAAGCTAAGATCATGGCATCCAGTTCCATCACTTCAAGGCAAATAATTGGGAAAAAATGGAAATAGTGACAAACTTTATTTTCCTGGGCTCCAAAGTCACTGTGGACATTGAGTGCAGCCATGAAATTAAGATGCTTGCTCTTTGGAAGAAAAGTTTTGACAAACCTAGACAGTGTATTAAAAAGCTGAGACATTACTTTGCCAACAAAGGTCCATCTAGTCAAGGCTGAGGTTTTCTCATAGTCATGTATGAATGTGAAAGTTGGACCATAAAGAAGGCTGAGCAACAAAGAATTGATGCTTTTGAGCTGTGGTATTGGAGAAGACCCTTGGACTGAAAGGAGATCAAACCAGTCCATCCTAAAAGAAATCAACCCTGAATATTCATTGGAAGGACTGGTATCGAAGTTGAAGCTCCAATACTTTGGCCACATGATGAAAAGAATTGACTCATTGGAAAAGACCCTGATGCTGGGAAAGATTGAGGGCAGGAAGAGAAGGGGAGCAACAGAGGATGAGATGGTTAGATGGCATCGTCAATTCAATGGACATGAGTTTGAGCAAACTCCGGGAGTTAGTGAAGGACAGGGAAGCCAGGCATGTTGCAGTCCATGTGGTCACAGTCAGACACGACTGACAAACTGAACAAAAGCAATATTATAACACCTACCTGGTATATAGGGGTTTCCTGATATCTACGGCTTCCCTGACAGCTCAGTTGGTAAAGAATCTGCCCACAATGCAGGAGACCCTGGTTCAACTCCTGGGTTGGGAAGATCCCGCAGAGAAGGGATAGGCTACCCATTCCCCTATTCTGGCCTAGAGAAATCATGAACTGTATAGTCCAAAGGGTCACAAGGAGTGGGACACGACTGAGCGACTTTCACTTTCACTTCACTTTATCTGGTATATATTTTTACATATTCAATTTTGCTAATCTATGTCATTTTCTTTTAGATCTATCTCTTATAAACAGCAAAGTGCTGGGTTTTATATTTNACTGTCTCTTATACACATAAAGATGTGTATAAGAGACAGATCTGGTATATATTTTTACATATTCAATTTTGCTAATCTATGTCATTTTCTTTTAGATCTATCTCTTATAAACAGCAAAGTGCTGGGTTTTATATTTTATTTTCTTGCTTTATCAAATATGACAGCTGCTGGCTTCCAGCAATATATCAAAGCAATATATTCATACAATAAAGATGAAATTGAATTATTGACAAACACTCATAAACTATCCTGAGTTCCTGATGTCTCTTCCATTTCTTCATTTTAAAAGGCTTCTGTTTTTATTTTCAGTGGTAACATCCTCAACTCTATGTAATACATTGCAATTTCTTTATTTATAAGCTTTGGATATCTTCTTTTATGACAACAATGAAAATCTAGGTCACTTTTCCCTTTAAAAGTTTAAATTATTATACTATGATTTATCTTAGTTCTTATATCTTGTTCCATCTTTATTTGATAGTGTATCTGTCATATATACATTAGTATTATGTTGAATAAGAAATTGCCATTTTTATAGTTCAAAAATAGTTAAGTATCAGCAAATTCATGTGGTTCACCTTCCCACTTTCTAATGATCACTTTCTAAGCTGTAACTTTATCTTGACATCTTGAAAGTTACTAATGCTTCTTAATGTTACAAATCATAACCACACATTTGTTGCTATGTGTTCAGTTCAGTTCAATTCAGTCACTCAGCCATGTCTAAAATTTTGTGACCCCATGGACTGCAGCACGCCAGGCCTCCCTGTCCATTACCAAATCCCTGAGTTTTCTCAAACTCATGTCCATTGAGTTGGTGAAGCCATCCAACCATCTCATCCTCTGTCGTCCCCTTCTCCTCTTGCCTTTAATCTTTCCCAGAATCGGAGTCTTTTCAAATGAGTTAGCTCTTTGCATCAGGTGGCCAAAGTATTGGAGCTTCAGCTTCAACATCAGTCCTTCCGATGAACAACCAGGACTAATCTCCTTTAAGATGTACAGGTTGGATTTCCTTGAAGGCCAAGAGACACTCAAGAATCTCCAACACTACAGTTCAAAAACATCAGTTTTTCGGAGCTCAGCTTTCTTTATAGTCCAACTCTCACATCCATACATGACTACTGAAAACACCATAGCCTTAACTAGACGGACATTTGTTGACAAAGTAATGGCTCTACTTTTTAATATGCTGTCTAGGTTGGTCATAACTTTTTTTTTCCAAGAAGTAAGCATCTTTTATTCATGGTTGCAATCACCATTTGCAGTGATTTTGGAGCCCCCCAAAATAAAGTCTGCCACTCTTTCCACTATTTCTCCATCTGTTTGTAATGAAGTGATGGGATTGGATGCCATTAACTTTATTTTTTGAATGTTGAGCTTTAAGCCAAAACTCAGAAGTGGCCACAGGACTGGAAAAGGTCAGTTTTCATTCCAATCCCAAAGAAAGGCAATGCCNCAAGGTCTATAGGCCCCTTCCAATGCTTAGTCAATGCTAACTACAGGGTTTTAATCTGTTGTACCTGTCACTTCCAGAGCAGTTCTCTCTTCTTTGTTTATTTTGGCTTCCTCTGTTTGCAAGTCTCTTCAGTGTCTAATTTCCAACCTGACATAATAGGTCAAAGGTGGTCACTTATTTAGGCTCACTTGTTCAGTTGTGTTGTGGGAAGGGAGAAACATTGCAAATAAATATCACTGGCATGTGTGGGGAGTGCTCGCAGTGTATGGATCACACTGGGTTTGCCCCAGCTCATAGTGGTGTGTGTTTTCCTGGTATACATTGCTCATGCTCCAGGTTGCTCTGCAGGGTACTTTCCAAAGTGGTCCTGCATTTCGTGTATGTCCCAGGTCTAAGCTGCTCGGGTTCAGGTTCTTGGGTATTCCATAAAGGCACAGACTCGGTTGAGTGTGTGTGTTGTGCCCTTTCCAGGTCCAAGCAGCTCAGGTGACCAGGTCCTTGACCAGCGCACTGTCCCAGGTAGGCCGTGTACCTCAATCACCTCCCTGGTCTTTGCCACTCCATTTCCCAGGTGCACCATGTGAGTGCCATCTCAGGTGTGCCATGTGTCTCCTCTGGGGAGCTGATCTCAGGCTGTGATTCTCCTTGCAGATGTCAACCATCCAGGATCCCAGGAAGATGTGGTTAGGAACTGGAAGCCCACTCACAGTTTGGTGGAGGATGCCATCTCTGGGGCTGAGATTGCCCCTTGCCTTCTGGTGCTGGCTGTCGCATGCCTGCCTCTCTGCCTCCAGCAGGGACATGGGCCAGTCCACAACTGGCTAGCTCTCCTTTGGTATTCACTCAATCCTTTGTTCTGTGAGCGGACCAGGCTGTGCCTTAGGTTAGAGCTTTTCAGGGAAAAGTTTTTTCTCTCTCTCTCTTTTTTTTTCCCTCTCTCTGGCTATCCCACAGTTTTGGTTGCTATCTCATGTTAGCTCCCTCAGATTGTCCTCAGGGCATTCAAGCCTGGTCCTTACCCTAAGCATGCAATGCGTGATCCCTGGTCTACATTGCTCATGCTCCAGGTTGCTCTGCAGGGTACTTTCCAAAGTGGTCCTGCATTTTGTGTACGTCCCAGGTCTAAGCTGCTCAGGTTCAGGTTCTTGGGTATTCCATTCAGTTTCTTGTCCCCCCATTCGCCGGTGGCAGACATGAGCATCTGGGAGTTGTGGTTAAGTGCATATTCTGTTTTATTTTCCTTCCAGTTATGTTACCCTCTGAGATTCCAAAACTCCCCACAGACCCACAAGTGAGAGGGTTCCTGCTGTTTGGAAACTTCTCCTCCTTCATGTCTCCCTCCTCAGGAGAGGTTTCCATACCTAACTCTTTTGTCTCTCTTTCTGTGTTTTGTATTTTGTCCTACCTCCTTTCAAACGTAATGGGCTGCCTTTCTAGTTGCCTAGTGTCCTCCGCGAGCATTCAGAAGTTGTTTTGTGGAAGTTGCTCAGCATTCAAATGATCTTTTTTGTGGGAGAGAGCAAATTGTCAAATTTGTGGGGGAGAAAGTGGTCTCTCCATCCTATTCCTCTGCCATCTTAGGACTGCCTAACTCTGAGTTAGGACTCAGATCCAGCTGGATGAAGCATAAGCTGGAATCAAGATTGCCAGGAGAAATATCAATAGCCTCAGAAATGCAAATGACACCACCCTTATGGCAGAAAGTGAAGAGGAACTAAAGAGCCTCTTGATGAAAGTGGAAGAAGAGAGTGAAAAAGATGGCCTAAAACTCAACTTTCATGCCATCTGGTTCCATCACTTTGCGGCAGCTAGATGGGGAAACAATGGAAACAGTGAGAGACTTTATTCTTTTGGGCTCCCAAATCNTTGATGAAAGTGGAAGAAGAGAGTGAAAAAGATGGCCTAAAACTCAACTTTCATGCCATCTGGTTCCATCACTTTGCGGCAGCTAGATGGGGAAACAATGGAAACAGTGAGAGACTTTATTCTTTTGGGCTCCCAAATCACTGCAGATGGTGACTGAAGCCATGAAATTAAAAGATGCTTGCTCCTTTGAAGAAAAGCTATGCCCAACCTAGACAGCATATTAAGAGACATACTTTGCTGACAAAGGCCCATTTAGTCAAAGCTCTGGTTTTTCCAGTAGTCTTGTATGGATGTGAGAGTTGCACCATAAAGAAAGCTGAGCACTGAAGAACTGATGGTGTTGGAGAAGACTCTTGTGAGTCCCTTGGACTGCAAGGAGATCAGCCTAGTCAATCCTAAAGGAAATCAGTCCTGAATATTCATTGGAAGGACTGATGCTTAAGCTGAAACTCCAATAGTTTGGCCACGTGTTGTGAAGAACTGACTCATCTGAAAAGACCCTGATGCTGGGATAGACTGAAGGCAGGCAGAGAACGGGGTGGCAGAGGATGAAATGGTTGGATGGCATCACCATCTCGATGGACGTGAGTTTGAGCAAACTCTGGGCCTTGATGATGGACAGGGAATCCTGGCGTGCTGCAGTCCATGAGATCACAAAGAGTCAGACACAGCTGAGTGATCGAACTGAATATATAAATATTCAGACATTCCAGACTTTCTTGATGACCCCAGTCCACACTGAGTGCTGAATTTAACATAGAAATAAATACAAAATAATATAGTCTATCCTTTGTGGATATATACAAAATCAGAGCTATCATCACTGAGTATTTGCAGAAAACCTGTTCTTTCTTCAAACTATATCCGGTTGAAAAAGGAAGGCATCATTTATCCAACTCCTATCTCTCTTCCTATCTTTTCAAAGAACTCATCAGTCTCTGTGTTTTCAGGTTATTGACTATTGGAAGAGAGATGAAGGAAACAAAAATAGAAAAAATGGATATAGAAAAAGTTTAAGACTACAAAATTAACAAAAATCCTGGTATGGTCTTCATGAATGCCTTTCTATTGATGCTATCTGAAAGATTTCATTGTACACTTTGTTTGTTTTTTGCCTACAAACCTCCACTCCAATCTTGGTACTCATTTTATCTACATCATGTAGACACTTTTATCATGAAGGTTCACTTTGCTAGACTTCAGTTCTAAAGAGGCATTGTGTGTATTAGTTGCTTAGTCGTGTCCGACTCTGCAACCCCATAGACCACAGCCCACCAGGTCCCTCCATCCATGGGATTCTCCAGGCAAGAACACTGGAGTGGGTTGCCATTTCTTTCTCCAAAAGAAACTATAGAAAGAAAGAAAGAGAAGTCACCCAGTCATGTCTGACTGTTTGCAGCCCCATGGACTGTAGCCTACCAGGCTCTTCCATCCATGGAATTTTCCAGGCAAGAGTACTAGAGTGGGTTGCCACTTCCCTCTCCAAAGAGGCATTGCTGCAGCTGCTGGTGCTAAGTCACTTCAGTCCTGTCCAACTCTGTGAGACTCCATAGATGGCAGCCAACCAGGTTCCCCTGTCCCTGGGATTCTCCAGGCAAGAACACTGGAGTGGGTTGCCATTTCCTTTTCCAATGCGTGAAAGTGAGGTTGCTCAGTCGTGTCGGACTCTTTGTGACCCCATGGACTGCAGCCTACCAGGCTCCTCCGTCCATGGGATTTTCCAGGCAAGAGTACTGGAGTGGGGTGCCATTGCCTTCTCCAAAAAAGGCATTGCTAAGTCACTTCAGTCGTGTCCAACTCTGTGCAACCCCATAGATGGCAGCCCACCATAGATCATAACAATTTAAAGGACATCTTGCAGATTGATCTCAATCTAAATTCTAGCTCAACCATTTAGTATGCATGTCTTTGTTTAAGCATGCATGCTCAGTCGCTCAGTCCTGTCTGGCTCTTTGTGACTCCATGGACTAACCTGCCAGGCTCCTCTGTTCAAATAATTTTCCAGGCAAGAATACTAGAATGGGTTGCCATTTCCTACTCCAGGGGATCTTCCTGACCCGAGGATCAAACCTGCATCTCCTGCCTATCTCTTGCATTGCAGGCTGATTCTTTATCACTGAGCCACCAGCAAAGCCCCCTTTGCACAAGACACACCTCAATTTGTGTACCAGNAATTTATCTAGATGTGTATAAGAGACAGTTCCTGACCCGAGGATCAAACCTGCATCTCCTGCCTATCTCTTGCATTGCAGGCTGATTCTTTATCACTGAGCCACCAGCAAAGCCCCCTTTGCACAAGACACACCTCAATTTGTGTACCAGCAAAACACAAAGGTTAGACTATATTACTTTTATATTTATTTCTATGTTAAATTCAGCACTCAGTGTGGACTGGGGTCATCAAGAAAGCTTGGAATGTTAGGAAAGGAGGATGATAATGTAAACTACTAAAGCATGGAAAAGTTCTAGAAAGAATACAAAAAAATATCTATTGCATTATGGCATTGGCCATATCTTCTGACCTCTGCATCTTTCTTGATTTGCTTCTCTCATTTTTTATTACTCTGTGATTTTATAAAACAGTGAGTTACTTTCTTGAACAAATGTTTAGATATAAATGAGTGTGGAAAGTTATCAGTATGAAACCTCAGAACAAGCACAACTGATATTGTGTAAGGAAAGAACAACATTGCTGCAGATGAAAGCTGAAAAAGTCTTTGAGTTTCACAGTCTGGCTTCAGTTTTTCTGAGCGTTTATAAACCCATTCTAGACAAAGCCTCTAGTGAATCCAGGGAACTTAGGCACACCAATGTGGAGATAATCTAACAGGGCAATAGAGTGAGTTAGATAATGAACTTCTGACAAGAAGTGAGCACACACACACACACACACACACACACACACACATATATATCCATCCTTCTAAACCTACCATAGCCAATCTTCTCTCAGGAGCAGTTAAAAGCAAAACATTTTATTGAAGGCTTATTAATCAGGGTAAGCTAGTGAACATAACAAATTTTCAGTAGATTAACACAATAAAATTTTATTTTAAACACATTGTTGTTGTTTAGTCTCTAAGTCGTGTCCAGCTCTTTTGTGATCCCATGGATTGTAGCCCATCAGGCTCCTCCGTTCATGGGATTTCCAGGTAAGAATACTGGAGTGAGTTGTTGTGCCTTCCTCCAGGGAGTCTTCCTGAACCCAAGCCTCTTGCATCTCCTGCATTTCAGGTGGATTCTTTATACTGAGCCACCAGGGAAGCCGAATGTAAACACACACCACAGTCCAGTGTAGGAAGGCAGGGTGAACTTTCTATGTCATCATCCCTAATTGATCCATACAGCATTGAGAAGAAATTAGAAATTCCAAGAGTACTTATTCTGAGAAAGCTAAGTACTCAGAAGAATCTGGGCCAAACCCAGGTATTCTGCCTTAAGATTACAAAAATAAATGGTCTTATAGCAGCAGGAATCTTGTTGATGACTGCCCTTGACATGTCTATATTAAATTCCACTGCACCAGTCTTGACCGGTTGCTTTCAACACTTGGTGCAAAGCTAGGATCTCCCTTTACCTTATCCTAGGGATTCATTTTGACCCTTTCATGTGTTTGGTTTCCAGTTTTGTCTATCCTGTGTCTTTCTCTTTTGTATTTATTACCAGTTTTGGTGGCATGCATCTTCATATTGCTACATGAGGAATGGTGCATGACAGGTAAAGTTTTTTGAATTTTTATATATTAGTTTGCTAGGGCCACCATGACAAAGTACTACAAACTGAGTGGTGTGACCAACAAAAATGTGTTATCTCACCGTTCTGGAGGCTAAAATTCCAAAATTAAGGAGTCAGAAGATTTGATTCCTTTTGAGGGTTGTAACAGAGAAACTGTTCGGTAGAGCTTTTGAAACATGTGGTGGATTGACAATGCCAAAGCCAATGCCAATCTTTGGCATTCTTTGGCTTGTAGATGCACCATCCCAATCTCTGTCTTCAGGGTCACATGGTGTTCTCACTATGTGTGTATATCAGTGTCTGAATTTCCCCATTTTATGATATCACATGGTGTTCTCACTATGGGTGTATATCAGTGTCTGAATTTCCCCATTTTATGATATCAGTCATAAGAGATTAAGGGCCCAGGTTATTCCAATATGATAGCATATTAACTAAAATGGTATCTTCAATAACTTTATTTCCAAATGAGATCACATTATAAAGTACTTTGGGTTAGGACTTTAACATACAAATTAGAAGGAGACATAATTCAATCCACAACATTTCACATATCTGAAAATGTCTTCATGCTCTCCTAAAATGTCATTACATTGAAGGTTAGAAATAATTTTCCTTCAGATTTTGAAAACATTACTTCGTTATTGTGTAGTTTCTAGTGCTGCCTGTTGAGAAATCTAAAGTTATTTGAATTTCTAATTTTTCACATGTGACTTGTTCAAATCTCTTTAGAATCTTTAACATTTTTTCTTTTTTATAAGCACTCTGAAATCTTACAATAATGTCATTTGGTGTGGAAATATTTTCATCCACTGTTACAGGTACCTTGTGGACCTTTTCTAAGGTCCCACATGGCTCTAAGTTCTGGGATTTTCTTGAATTTGTTAATGGTTTGATATTTCTTGCTTCTACTTTTAATGTTCTCTCTCCCTTGGAACTGTTATCATATGGTTGTTATATCCTCTGGACTGGTCCTCTAATTTTCTTTTCTCTTCTATATCCTATTTATCTTTTTTTTTTTTCATTTTCTGAGATTTATTCAAATATCTTCAATAATGTCTATTAAATTTTAAATTTTTTGCTATCATGTTTTTAAGTTCCATGATGTTTTTTGTTTTATGAGTGCTTCATTTGTGTAACATCCTATTCTTATTTGTTTGTATCTCTGCCTGCATAATCTCCATTTGCTATAAGTTGCCTTTTCTTTTTGTCTTCTTAAGGAAATCAGTCCTGAATATTCATTGGAAGGACTGATGCTGATGCTGAAGCTCCAATACTTTGGCCACCTGATGCAAATAACTGATTCATTGGAAAAGACCCTGATGCTGGGAAAGATTAATGGCAGGAAGAGAAGGTTGGATGAGGATGAGATGGAAGAGGAGGAGATGGAAGAGGATGAGATGGTTGGATGGCATAATGTGGGTTGGGAGGTGGGAGGGGGATTCAGGATTGGGAGCTCATATACACCTGTGGTGGATTCATGTTGATGTATGGCAAAACCAATACAGTATTGTAAAGTAGAATAAAGTAAATAAATAAATAAATGCAAAGCAAGTAAAGAAAAAAAAAAAAAACTCAATGGACATGAATTTGAGCAAGCTCCAGGAGTTGGTGATGGACCGGGAAGCTTGCTGTGTTGCAGTTCATGGGGTCACAAAGAGTCAGACATGACTGAGTGACTGAAGTGAACTGAATCTTTGTGTTTATATTTATGACTTCTTGACTGTGAGCCTCATTTTAAGGTTATATCACTGCACTTCATTTTAAGGTTATACAAGGTTATATCACTTCATTTTAAGGTTATGGTTATATCCTTTCTCTTAAAAATGGTCAATTTGCTGCCCACCCCAAATACTCTTCCAGTTTTCTGCCTAAAAGGCGAAGACCTATCTGCCACCTTTCTGGGATCCCAATGGAAGAAGAAGGCTTAGGGGAGGTAGTTTCGGTTCAGTACAATAGCTCTATCCTCAGCTACACCTGGTGTCCTTCAGTCAAGATATCTTTTGTTTTACCCTCCCTAGAAAATAAATGCCCAAATTTCTGTCAGGGTGTAAGAAAGGAATTGCCCAATTCCATTCACAGTAATATAGAGTGCCAAAAGTGAAAGTTGCTCAGTCATGTCTGACTCTGCAACCCCATGGATTGTAGTCCATGGAATTCTCTAGGCCAGAATACTGGAGTCTTTCCCTTCTCCAGGGGATCTTCCTGACCCAGGAATCAAACCAGGGTTTCCTTCATTGCAGGCGGGTTCTTTACCAACTGAGCTATGAAGGAAGTATAGAGTGCCACTTAGTGCTCAAATCTGTTTGTCAGTTTTCTAGTAATACCCATTTTCTTAGTGTCCTTTATGGTAGACACTAAGGAAATGTAACAATAATTCAGTTTTCCTCATTTCACTTCCCAATCTCTTTTGGAGGTTAAACACAGTCATGTGAATTGTTTTGGCCTTGAAATGTGAGCAGGTGAAGCATGTCATTTCCAAGCAGAATGCTTAGGAACAAATGTATGGTTTGCCATGTTACTTTTTTTCTGCTATGACAATTGTTTCAAGATGAAGCCCCCACAAGCCTCATTTCCTGAGTGATTACACTAGACATATAGTGTGAGCAATAAACAAATCTTTTAATGTTTTAAACCTATGAGATTACAGTTACCATAGTATAACTTAGGCTACTGATCACAGCCTCCACTTTATCCTTACTTCCAAATCAAATGTTGCCATAATTCCTGAAATTTTTGAATATGGTTCAACATAAAACTTATTTGCTGTTAGCTTTCTCCCATTCCTAGCTTAGGATCATGCTTCCTTTTTTCTTTCTTAAAGTTTATTTATTTATTTTTGGTTGTGCTGAGTGTTCATTGCTGCATCAGTTTTTTTTCTAGTTGCAGGCCAGTGGGGGCTACTCTCTAGTTGTGGTACACAGGCTCCTCATTGCAGTGGCTTCTCTTGTTGTAGAGCCCAAGCTCTAGGGCATACAGGCTTCAGTAGTTGCAGCATATGGATTCAGTAATTGTGACTCCCAGGCTGTAGAGCACAGGTACAAAAGTTGTGACACATGGGTTTAGTTGCTCCGTGGCATGTGGGATCTTCCTGGATCAGGGATCAAACCTGTGTCTCCTGTACTGGCAAGTGAATTATTTACCACTGAGCCACCAGGGAAGCCCAAGATCATGTTTTCTTGAGCATGATAAGTTGGCTGTTACTTGTCCATTTACATTCTATTTGCTAAACCTAATTGCTTCTATCCCCTCTCTTATTTCCCCCCCTTCTTTTGGATGTATGGCTTTAAGAAATATCCCTTTGCTTTATCTTTAGTGAGGTTTCAAGAGGTAATGAAAGTAGATGTGCATGTTCAAGGTGCCATCTTTACTCAGAAGTTTTCACTCCAAGTGAACTTGAAGGAAAATTGAAGGACATGCTGCTTTTTGGACCCATTGTCTGAGATCCTGTGGACTCCTGCTACCTGGTACAGTTTGAGATGTTGAGGAAAGCCACTCATGACTTCCAGAGTCTGGGTCAATGAAGTGATATTTTTGTAAGGCTTTTTGTTCACCATAAGGGCTCTAGGGTGTGAACGTATTTTTCACACTCTAATGTCCAGTTGTAATTTCTGCCAAAATACTTGCCTTAGGTATTGGGCCTGGCATCAGCCTTCAGTTCATAGAACCAATCAAGTATCATGTGTCTTGCAGAATTTTTAATTTTCTAGTGGCAGCATTACTGGCACATGCTTACATTTTTGGGGATTCCTTAAGCCCTTTATTATTTTTAATTTTAAATTTATTTATTTTTAATTGAAAGATAATTGCTTTACAGAATAGTGTTGGTTTCTGCCAAACATCAACATGAATCAGCCATAGGTATACCTATGTCCTGTCCCTTTTGAACCTCCCTCCTGTCTCCCTCCCCATCTCACCCATCTAGACTGTTACAGAGTCCCTGTTTGCATTCCCTGAGTCATACAGCAAATTTCCATTGGCTATCTATTTTACATATGGTAATGTAAGTTTCCATGTTACTCTCTCCATACACCCCATTCTCTCCTTCCTCCCTCTCCCCATGTCCATAAGTCTGTTCCCTACGTGTGTCTCCATTGCTGCTCTGCAAATAATTTCATCTGTACCATCTTTATAGATTCCATATTTATGTGTTAGTATATGATATTTGTTTTTGTCTTTCTGACTTACTTCACTCTGTATAATAGATTCTAGCTTCATCCACTTCATTAGAACTGATTCAAATGTGTTCCTTTTTATGGCTTAGTAATATTCAATTGTGTATATGTAAATTTTCTAAAACTAGAAAATTAAAAATTCTGCAAGACATATGATACTTGATTGGTCCTATGCACTGAAGGCTGATTCACGCCCTAGAGCCCTTATAGTGAACAAAAAGCCTTACAAAAATATCACTTCATTGACCCAGACTCTGGAAGTCGTGAGTGGCTCTCAACATCTCAAACTGTAGCAGGTGGCAGGAGTCTACAGGATCTCAGACAGTGGGTCCGAAAAGCAGTGGGTCCACAGCTTCTTTATCTGTCAATGGACATCTAGGTTCAGTTATTGTAAATGGTGCTGCAATGAACATTNTAATCTGACCAACACAGATTTATAAAAGATGGATGAAATATAGAAAATAAAGGAGCAAATGAAAACCCATGTGAAGATTTTCTTCTCTCCTGTGAGTGATCGTAGAATTCACAATGTAGCTGATAATCCTGTTTTCCATGTCTTACATGCTTTATGAAACCAAGTAGAACAGTGTGACCTTTCTTTTGCTCAGTGTTCCTTTCTAATATTATACGAGGAGACTTGTTTTCAGGGGGATATAATAAATAAACTACCCTGTGATGGTCTTCTATAATCATCCATATGCTTGTGTTCTTAAGTTGAAGGCATCTTTCTCTTATTTGTATAGGGAGCAGCCTTAAAGCTATTAAAAAGTTGTATTTTTAACTTCAGAGTTTTGTTGCCCCCACATACCCATTTCTAGTGTTTGAAATTAAGCAGCAGGGAGATTGAGGCTGGATGGTCCAGGACCATTAGCGTGAGCTAGACCTCTGAGATGCATTCAGCTGCGTAATGCTAACAGACTACTTAATCCACATCATTGCCTGGCCTCTAGAGTGCGTGCCCAGTGGAAGGCATTTATTTACAAAATTAAAAGAACAGCAAGTGAAAGCCAAGGTTTTACTTACGTCCATTTATTGACTCCTGTTCTGCTACTATTTACTAAATTTCTCAGTGATGGAAGATGATGGGCAAGTTGATTCTTGCAATCACTTGGCTCCACTAAAAGAAGTGGATACATCTTCCTTGATGTATTCCTTTTGCATTGACAAAGCAGCTTTTGGTAGAATTGGAGATTATCCAGCTATTGCTGGAGAGAGTATGTAGAATTCAAGGTTTGGTTTTTGTTTTTTCCTTTTGAATTCTTCTCTCAAGTCTGCTTAATGAAGTAAAACCTATAAAGAGAGGCTGGTATGCTTGGGATTCAGTTTTCACCTCTGTTTACCTAAGTCACTTCTTGATCTTCGAGTGAATATTCTCATACTGTAGGTGCACGCACNCATCCCTGCACTTAACCCCAGTCTACTTGGTGGCATGATTAACCCTGTAGGTCTGCTCCTCCGGTCACATAAGAGCAGATGCTTCTCTCACTTCGAATACTTGACATTAAGCCCATTGCGTTGGACAAGGAGGTGGTTAGTGTTTATGGACTTTAAATGACCTGAAGGTGAAAGAAGCAAGGCAGACTAGGTAGGTGAAATGCACTGTTATTTTCCAGTCCTTTGAAAATTCTAATCTCACGATTTTGAATCTGCCAAAAATTGACTACTGTTGGTTTATTGAAACTGCTTGTTACAGCCATAGGTTATCAAAGAGACTTAACAGGCATCTCTTAAACTGCGGGCTTTTAAACAAAGTCCCTGATTGAGAGCCTAAATGTTCACAGTTATTGGCATCTGGAGAATCAATGCTAATCTTTATTCCATCATCATTTTCCTTGCCACATTACTATGTGATCCCTGATCACCATGGACTGTAAGAATAATAGAAATTAGGTGTATAGGTCTATTCTTAACACATACTCTTTGTTTCGCTATACACAAAAATCTAGCTTGAGGGGAAACAGGGGACTATCCCCTCCTCCAAACACATTCACTGTTCAACAAAAATGTTTCAGACAAGATATTGATCTGCTGGTTGTTACTACTAATGTAATGATGTTAAACGAAACAGAAACTCTGAAACTCTGAAGACAGTATGTGAAGCCTTTTGCCTCTCCTCTCTCCCTTTCTAATATTTGGAATAGGCCACCGCAAGCAGATCTCACTCCCAGATTGAACTGCCCTGATGGATGCTCTCTTAGGCTATGCCCCTGGCTATAAAGAGAAAAACTAATATTTATTGAGCACGTACTATGTACAAGACCTTATATCAGAAACTCTACACCACAATCTCTTTTTACAAAATTTTGTGATGTTGGTAATATAATGCATTTTTTAATATATTGGAGATTTGTTATAAATAGTATGTTAGGAGAGTGTAGGAATCTCAGAACCATGTTAGAGATGAAATTCCATGGTGATCAATATAGACCTTGCTCCTGGCCTCATGAACCTATAATTAAGGGGTTCTGCTATAGTTTTGTTATAAATGTTCCCATTATTTGAATAGCTTTTCACATTCAATTTTATTTCTTTCCTAAAAATTTCTGAACTAAAACTGATTGTTTTGTTTGGAACTCTTAAGTTGGAGGATTCACAAGACCAATAAGGTTTAGAGTGTTTTTTTCTCCACAATTTCTAAATGAAAATTTTCAAACATCCACCATTGTTGAAAAAAAAAAAAAAAACCTTTTGTGTAAGGTTTAATACATCCAGAAGGATGTTTTTAAGATTCATTTATGTTGGTGAGTGTGTTAATAATTTTATTTGTGAGTAGTATTCAATTAAATCAGTATATCAGAGTTTTTTTATCCATACTCCTATTAAAGGCTACCAGGGCTGTTGCCAGTATTAAGTCATAGGGAGTAAAGCTGCTATAAACATTCTTGCACAAATCCTTTGCAACTATGTTTTTAAGTGTCCTGGGTAAATACCTAAGAGGAGAAGTTTTACATGTCTTGGTCATTATTTTTCGTTAAATGTATGTTTTGCAAATGATTTTCCTTGTCTGTGGCTTACTATTCGTTTTCTTTCTTTTGATGAACAAGTTTTAAATTTTGGTGAAGTCTAACTTATCATTTTTTACTCTTATTGCTTTCAATGATCTAAGAAACACTCGTCGACCCTCAAATCATAAAAATACTTTTTGTTTTCCACCAAAAGCTTTATAGTTTATCTGTTACACATAGTCTATGACACTTCTTAATTTTGCATATGTTGTTATATAGGGTGTTATTTCATTTCCCACATCAAAATACTGTGATTCCAACATCATTTGCTAAAGACCTTCCCTTTTTCATTAGATTTCATTCATTTTTTCGTTATATTCGTTAGATATTTTTTCCAAATATCAGTTACCATAGAAGGGTAGCTCTATATCTGGATTCTCTATTCTGTTTGTTAAAGCTATCCAATGTATGCCAGAACCACACTGTCTAAATTATTGTAGCTTTATAATAAGTCTTGAAGTTGGATAGTGTAAATCCTCCTATTTCATTCATCTTTTTTCCCTTCATTGTCAGAAAAACGCCAGGGCCTAATTGATCTTGTAGAATCTGTTCTTTNAAAATAGGGTCTTTTTTGTAAGGTAATAGTAGGTTATAAAAATGAAAAGTAAAGGAGTAACAGAGGACCTAATAATAAAAAAAATTTTAATTAAAAAAATGACAGTAGAGTTGAGCTGCATAAGTTGCTTGTATATTTTTGAGATTAGTTGTATTGTAAAATAAAATAAAGTAAAAATAATAATAATAAAGAAAAAAATGACAATAGTAAAAATATATCTAGAAATTTCTCTGGAGCTGTTGTGGGCAGTGTGGTGTCAGTTCAGTTTCTGATAGTTCCTTGTTCCAGCTCATACTTCTCAAGATCTATAGGCCCCTTCCAATGTAGTTTGTGTTAACTATAGGGTTTTAATTCTTTGCACCTGTCACTTCCAAGGTGGTCCCCTCTGTTTATTCTGGTTTCTTCTGTCTCTTCAGTGTCTAATTTCTGCCCTGACACAAGGAGGCAAAGGTGGTCACTTACTTAGGCTCACTTGTTCAGTGCTGTGGGGAGGGAGGAACACTGCAAACAAGTATCATTGTTGTGTGTGGGGAGTTCTCACAGTGTCTCAGCCACACTGGGTTTGTGTCTGCTCACAGTGTGTGTGCTTTTCCAGTCTATGCTGCTCAGGCTTCAGGTTGCTCTGCAGTGGAACTGTCTAAAGTGGGCCCTGGGTTGCATGCACTTCCCAGATCTAAGCCACTTAGACTCAGGTTCTCGGGTATTCCACAAAGGTGCACACTCACTTGAGCCTGCGTTTTGTGCCCTTCCAAGGTCTGAGCAGCTCAAGGTGACCAGCTGCTTGGCGAGCACACTCTTCCCAGGTGCAGTACATCTTATCACCTCCCTGGTCCCAGCTGCTTGATTTCCTGGGTGGCANTTCCACAAAGGTGCACACTCACTTGAGCCTGCGTTTTGTGCCCTTCCAAGGTCTGAGCAGCTCAAGGTGACCAGCTGCTTGGCGAGCACACTCTTCCCAGGTGCAGTACATCTTATCACCTCCCTGGTCCCAGCTGCTTGATTTCCTGGGTGGCAGTGGGTGCGACCTCTCAGGTGTGCTATGTGTCTCTTCTGGGGAGCTGATCTCTGGCTACAACCCTCCCAGCAGATGTCAAATGTCCAGAATCCCAGGAAGTCTTGATTAGAACTGGAAGCCTGCTTGCTGTCTGGTAGAGGGTGCTGTCTCTGGGGCCGAGTTTGCCCCATTCTGGCTCTGGCTGCCACCTACCTGTTTCCCTGCCTCTGGCGGGGGATGGGCCAGTCTGCAGCCAGCTAGCTCTCCTCTGGTGTTCGCTCAGTCCTTTGTTCTATGAGCGGGCTGGCAGTGCCTTAGGTTAGGGCTTTTCATGGGATAGGTCTCTCTCTCTCCTCTCCCCTCTGGCTAACCCACAGTATAGGTTGCTATCTCATGTTAACTCCCTCAGATTGCCCTCAGGGCATTCAGGCCAGGTCCTTACCCTAAGCAATGCAGCCCACTTCTCCCTGTTCAGCCCCTGCTTGCTGGTGGTGGATGTAAGCGTCTGGGCTACTTCTCTGCTGGGAGCTGCCATTAAGCACATAATCTGTGGGTTTTATTTATTTATTTATTTTTCCTCCTGGTTATGTTCCCTTCTGAGATTCCAAAACTCCCCACAGACCCGCCAGTGAGAGGGTTTCCTGGTGTTTGGCAACCTCTCCTCTTTAAAGACTCCCTCCCCAGGACAGGTTTCTTTCCCTAACTCTTTTTTCTCTCTTTTTATCTTTTATATTTTGTCCTGCCTCCTTTCGAAGACAAAGGGCTGCCTTTCTAGGTACCTGGTGTCCTCTGCCAGTGTTCAGAGGTTGTTTTGTAGAATTTGCTCAGCGTTCAAATGATCTTTTGATGAATTTGTTGGGGAGAAAGTGATCTCTCCATCCTATTCCTCCGCCATCTTTGGACGGCCCCTTAGAGTTTTATTATGAACATTCCAGGACTATATTTTCCTGAGAGCCTATTCCTGTTACTTATCAGTATTTCTTAGAAAAATCCACATGTCCTTGTATGTTTCTTCCTCAAATTGAAACAGAACAAATAATCAGTTATTGGAAAGACAGAAAGTTGATTTGGTCAATGGATTTAGTTTCAGTGTCTTCCTAATGGTTCTTGATTAATTCAACATGGCTGTCGCATAGTAGCCTAATGGAAAGAACAAGGAGTTTGGAGAAAACACACCTAAGTGTTCTGGATCACATTTGGCTGGATGACCCTTGGAAAAGTCACTTAACTGATTTGATCCTTATTTAACTAAACTCTAAAATCGGGGATTAAAACTGATTTCATAAGGATGCTGTGAGGGTTAACCAATACGATTTGTAGAAATTTACAAGCACAACTTAGGTGCTCAATATTTAGTAGTCATTCTACAAAATAAATGATCTTTGATAACATTAGGCTAAGTGCTACATGCCAGTCACAAAAATATAATAAGTTTATGACCCTATTTATATGAGTTATCTAAAATAGCAAAATTTCTAGAAAACAAACATAACATTGTGGTTTCCAGGGATGGAAAGGAGGGAGAAATGGAAAACTGTTGCTGGCCAAGTAATAGAGTTTCAGTTTTGCAAGATGATAAAGTTCTAATGAGCGGCCAAGATGATGGAAGAGAAAGACCTTGAGCTCATTTCCTTGCACAGGCACACCAAAACTATAACTATTTACAGAGAAACTATAGATGAGAATGATCTGAAGACTAGCAAAAAAGATCTACAAACAAAGACAAAAGGAAAGAGCCAGTGCTATATTCAAAATAGATAATCCACAGGGACCTACTCTATAGCACAAGATTTTGCCCAAAATTCGGTAATAACCTAAGTGGAAAAAAAAAACTTGAAAAAGGATAGATATATGTACATGTGTACCAGAGGGTTTCCCAGGTAGTGCTAGTGGTTAAAAAAAAAAAAATCCTGCCTGCCAGTATGGGAGACAAAAGAGATATGGGTTCAATTCTTGAGTCAGGAAGATCCCCTAGAGGAGGGCATGGCAACCCACTCCAGTATTCAGGCCTGTAGAATCCCATGGACAGAGGATCCAGGCGGGCTATGGTCCATAGGGTCCCAAAGAGTAGTACATGATTGAAGTGACTTAGCACATGTGTACACATAACTGAATCACTTTGCTGTACACCTGAAACTAACACAACAGTGTAAATCAATCCAATATAAAGTGTTTTTGTTCAGTTGCTATGTAATGTCCAACCCTTCGTGACCCCATGGACTGCAGCATGTCAGGCTTCACTGTCCTTCCTATCCCCCAGAGTTTGATCAAATTCGTGCCCATTGAGTAGGTGAGGTTACCCAACCATTTCATTCTCTGCTGCCCCCTTCTCTTTCTGCCCTCAGTCTTTCCCAGCATAAGGGTCTTTTCCAATTAGTTGGCTCTTCACATCAGGTGGCCAAAGTATTGGAGCTTCAGCTTAAACATCAGTCCTTCCAATGAATATTCAAGGTTGATTTCCTTCAGGATTGACTGGTTTGATCTCTTTGCTATCCAAGGGACTCTCAAGAGTTGCTTCCAACTTCATAGTTCAAAAGTATCAGTTCTTTAGTGCTCAGCTTTCTTTATAGTCCAACTCTCATATCCGTTCATGACTACTGGAAAAAAATTATTGAAATATAGTTAGTCTACAATATTTGTTAGTTTCAGGTGTAAAGCAAGGTAAATCAGTTTTATATATATGCATATATCCACTCTTTTTTTTTAGATTCTTTTCCTATGTAGGCCATTAAAGAGTACTGAGTAGGGTTCCCTGTGCTATTCCATAGATCCTTGTTGTTGTTCAGTTGTTGTGTCCAACTCTTTGTCACCCCATAGGCTGTACCCTACCAGGCTCCTCTGTCCATGGAATTTCCCGGGCAAGAATACTGGAATGGATTGCCATTTCCTTCTCCTGGGGATCTCCTCAGACCAAGGATCTAACCCATAACTCCTGCATTTGCAGGCATATTCTTAACCACTGAGCCATCAGGGTTCAGTTCAGTTCAGTTCAGTCGCTCAGTCATGTCTGACTCTTTGTGACCACATGGATTGCAGCACGCCAGGCTTCCTGTCTGTCACCAACTCCCAAAGTTTACTTGAGGTCATGTCCATTGAGTCGGTGGTGCCATCCAACCATCTCATCCTCTGTAGTCCCCTTCTCCTCATGCCTTCAATCTTTCCCAGCATCAGGGTCTTTTCAAATGAGTCAGTTCTTCACCTCAGGTGGCCAGAGTATTGGACTTTGACCTTCAGCATCAGTCCTTCCAATGAATATTCAGGATTGATTTCCTTTATGATGGACTGGTTGGATCCCCTTGCAGCCCAAGGGACTCTCAAGAATTTTCTCAAACACCACAGTTCAAAAGCATCAGTTCTTCAGTGCTCAGCTTTCTGTATAGTCTCACATCCATATGTGACTACTGGAAAAATCATAGCTTTGACTATAGAGACTTTTGTTGGCAAAGAGATATTTCTGCTTTTGAATATGCTGTCTGGGTTTCCTGTAGCTTTTCTTCCAAGGAGTAAGTGTCTCTTAATTTCATGACTGGAGTCACCATCTACAGTGATTTTGGACCCTAAGAAAAAAAAAAAGCCTGCCACTGTTTCCATTGTTTCCCATCTATTAGCCATGAAGTAATAGGGCCAGATGTCATGATCTTAGTTTCTGAATGTTGATTTTAAAGCCAGCTTTTTCATGCTCTTCTTTCACCTTTGCCAATAGGCTCTATAGTCCTCTTTGCTTTCTACCATTAGGGTGGTATCATGTGCATATCTTGATTACAGCTTCTGATTCATCAAGCCTGGCATTTCACATGATGTAGTCTGCATAGAAGTTAAATAAACAGGGTGACAATGTACAGCCTTTCTCAATTTTGAGCCAGTCCATTGTTCTATGTCCAGTTCTAACTGTTACTTCTTGACCTGCATATGGGTTTCTCAGGAGGCAGGTATTTCTATCTCTTTCCACATTTTGCACTGATCCACACAGTCAAAGGCTTTAGCATAGTCAATGAAGCAGATGTTTTTCTGGAATTCTCTTTCTTTTTCTATTATCCAGCAGATGCTGATATTTGATCTCTGGGTCCCCTGCCTTTTCTAAATCCACCTAGTACATCTGAAAGTTCCTGGTTCATGTACTGTTGAAGCTTAGCTTGAAGGATTTTGAGCATTACCTTGCTAGCATGTGAAATGAGTACAATTGTATGGTAGCTTGAACGTTTTTTGGCATTCTCTTTCTTTGAGATTGGAATGACAACTGACCTTTCCCAGTCCTGTGGTCATTGCTGAGTTTTCCAAATTTGCTGGCATATTGAGTTCAGCACTTAACAGCATTATCATTTAGGATTTGAAATAGCTCATCTGTAATTCCATCACCTCCACTGGCTTTATTCATAGTAATGCTTCCTAAGGCCCACTTGGCTTCCCACTCTAGGATGTCTGGCTCTAGAGAACTGACCACACCCTCATGGTTATCCAAGTCATTAAGACATTTTTTAGGGGATCTGTGTATTCTTGCCACCTGTTATTAATCTCTTCTGGTTCTGTTAGGTCCTTGTCGTTTTGGTCCTTTATCATGCCCATCTTTGCATGATATGTTTCCTTGGTATCAAAAATATTCTAATTAAAAACAGCTAAAGGATCTATTTCAGTTTATTGGAGAATAGTATTTGAAAACATGTGCTTTCAAATAATATTTGAAACGTGCTTTTCAAAGCACAAAATGATGTGCTTTTTGTTGTTTCTTTTATGCCCTCTCTATTGACAGAACAAGGAAATATATATGTGTGTACTAATCCATATGTTATATATATCTTGGTTTTCCTGATGGCTCATTGGGCAAAGAATCTGCCTGCAATGCAGGAGACACAGGATATGTGAATTTGATCCCTACATCGGGAAGATCCCTTGAAGGAGTAAATGGCAACCCATTCCAGTATTCTTGCCTGAAAAATCCCATGGACAGAGGAGCCTGTAGGGCTTCAGTCCATGGGATCACAGAAGAGTTGGACACAACTGAGCTCAAGCACATATACAAGGATATCCGTTCAGTTCAGTTCAGTTGCTCAGTCGTGTCCAACTCTTTGCAACCCTATGGACTGCAGCACACCAGGATTCCCTGGTCATCACCAACTCCTGGAGCTTGCTCAAACTCATGTTCATAGAGTCAGTGATGCCATCCAACCATCTCATCCTCTGTTGTCCCCTTCTCCCTATGCCTTCCATCTTTCCCAGCATCAGGGTCTTTCCCAATGAGTCAACTCTTCACATCAGGTGGCCAAAGTACTGGAGTTTCAGCTTCACCATCAGCCCTTCTAATGAATATTCAGGACAAATTTCCTTTACAATTGACTGGTTTGATCTCCTTGCTGTCCAAGGGACTCTCAAGACTCTTCTCCAACACCATAGTTCAAAAGCATCAATTCTTCAGTGTTCAGCTTTCTTTACGGTCCAACTCTCACATCCANCTCTAAACTTTTGGTATTATTCATCTGTGATGCCACACATATGGCCCTGGGCTTTGGTTTGTTGGCAGATTTTGATTATAGTTTTTATTTTGGTGCTTGTGACTGGTCATATTTTCCATTTCTTACTGATTCAGTTTTGGAAGATTATACTTATCTAAGAATTCATCTATTTCTTCCAAGTTGTACATTTTATTGTCTTATAGTTGCTTATAATAGTCTCTTATGATCCTTTGTATGTCCATGTCGTCTTGTTGTAACTTCTCCTTTTTCATTTCTAATGTCAATAATTTGAGTCTTCTCCCTTTTTTTCTTGATGAGCCTGGATAACAATTTTTTTATTTTGTTTATCTTATTAAAGAACCAGCTTTTAGTTTTATTGATCTTTGCTATGTTCATGAATGCATGCTATGTAGCTTCAGTAATGTCCAACTTTTTGCAGCCCTGTAGATTGTAGCTGCTAGGCCCCTCTGTCCATGGATTCCCCAAGTAAGAATACTAGAGTGGGTTGCTGTGTCTTCCTCTAGGGGATATTCCCAATCCAGGGATAGAACCTGCATCTCTTACATCTACCTGCATTAGCAAGTGTGTTCTTTACCACTAGTGCCACCTGGGAAGCCTGATCTTTTCTATAGTCTCCTTCATTTCTTTTTAAACTTTTTTCTTTTTTGATCTTTATGATTTCTTTTCTACTACCAGCTTTGAGGTTTCCCCCTTATTTTTCTAGTTGCTTTAGGTGTAAGATTACATTGTTTATTTAATATCTCTCTTGTTTCTTGAAGTAGGCTTGTATTGCTATACACTTCCCTATTAGCACTACTTTTACTGCATCACATAGGTTATGAGTTGTGTTTTCATTGTCATTTATTTCTAGGCATATTTTGATCTCCTTTTTGATTTCTTCAGTGATCTATTGGTTATTCAGAAGTGTATTGTTGTGTTCGTATTTTTTATAGTTTTTTTTCCTGTGCAAGCATGTGTGTGTAGTTNGGTTATGAGTTGTGTTTTCATTGTCATTTATTTCTAGGCATATTTTGATCTCCTTTTTGATTTCTTCAGTGATCTATTGGTTATTCAGAAGTGTATTGTTGTGTTCGTATTTTTTATAGTTTTTTTTCCTGTGCAAGCATGTGTGTGTAGTTGCTTCAGTCATGTCTGACTCTGAGACCCTATGGACTGTAGCCTGCCAGGTTCCTCTGTCCATTGAATTCTTCAGGCAAAAATACTGGAGTAGGTTTCTGTGCCTTCCTCCAACGGATCTTCCCAACCCAGGGATTGAACCTGCCTCTCCTGTGGTTCCTGCATTGCAGGCAGATTCTTCACCACTGAGACATCTGGAACCCACCCCCTCGTGGTTGGTATCTAATATTACAGCATTGTGATAAGAAAAGATGCTTGAAATGATTTCAGTTTTTTTAAATTTACCAAGGCTTTATTTGTGGCACAGGATGTGATTTATCCTAGAGAATTTTCCATGTGCACGTAAGAAAAAAGTGAAGTCTATTGTTTTTGGATGAAATGTCCTGTAGTTATCAATCAAGTTCAACTGGTCCATTGTATCATTTAAAACTTCTGTTTCCTTATTAATTTTCTGTCTGGATGATCTGTCCATTGGTGTAAGTGGGACATGAAAGTTCCCTGCTATTATTGCATTACTGTTGATTTCCCTTCTAATCAGTTCACTTTAGTTCAGTCACTCAGTCATGTCCAACTCCTTGTGACTCCATGAACCACAGCACGCCAGGCCTCCCTGCCCATCACCAACTCCCGGAATCCACCCAAACCTATGGTCGGTGATGCCATCCAACCATCTCATCCTTTGTCGTCCCCTTCTCCTCCTGCCCTCAATCTTTCCCAGCATCAGGGTCTTTTCAAATGAGTCAGCTCTTTGCATCAGGTGGCCAAAGTATTGGAGTTTCAGCTTCAACATCAGTCCTACCAATGAACACCCTGGACTGATCTCCATTAGGATGGACTGGTTGGATCTCTGCAGTCCAAGGGACTCTCAAGAGTCTCCTCCAATACTACTGTTCGAAAGTAGCAATTCTTCAGTGTTCAGCTTTCTTTATAGTCCAACTCTCACATCCATACATGACTACTGGAAAAACCATAGCTTTGACTATGAAGATATAACTTTGAAGGAGTTTTTTATAGTATTTGGTAATTTTTTTTGGTTGTATCTTACAGTACAAAACTCACTGAGTACAAATTCAATTTTGAGGCCACTCGATTTTTTTTCCTAAACTGATGTCCATCTGTTCACAGCTATTTTCAGATGAAAACCAAAACCAAGGTCTCCTCACTGTCACTGATTTTCCCAGTCCCCCAGCTCTCACTACAATGCTCTAAATCCATGAAGATTTTAGTCAGCTGTCTTCATAATCTGCCCTAGGATGTCTCGATTTTACTCTTAATATTTTCCCAATGTATCAATGCTCTTCTAACAGAAAGTATTGCAGAAGAGGGAAATGAAAGCTGAACTATTTTGGACCCACGCTTAAAGTCACAACCCCCGACAAACCTACACTTGCCACAAGGAACAGATTGATTGTACCGCGCTGAGGGGCGCACACTTTCTGTGCCGCTGCCCTGGAGGGTTCTTGCAAATTCAGATGCAGCCATCTCTCCCAGTCTCACATCCCATCGCCTCAGCAACAGAAACCCTCCGATGCACAGGTCACTCCTCCGCAGCCTTGACTAGAGCACGTTCCCCATGGGTGGTCTGGCTTTTACAAGTGTTTGGGCACAGATACATTAACGTGGCCTTTTTTAAGCAGCTGATTCTTCTATGCTTCCATGGAAAAATCATCACACCAGTGCTCTGCTTTCTGAAATACTTTGCTTAAAATTGAGCAAATCCCAAACTGCAGGATTTCAGACTGTTGTTGAGTCCCAGATTCCCACCGCCCTTCTGCCATCCAGTCAAACGCTTACGCATTGTCTTCATGCTTCCGGCTCGGCTGTCCTCAGAGCATCTCCATGCTTTGCTGCACTGCAGTGATATTTAGTGTCCTGTCAGATCCCCCGGTGGCAAGGGGTGCAACCAAGTGGCCTGCTACTTAATCGGCACAAACTGTGAGCACTTAGAAATCAGGCACAGGAGGGGCTGTTCCTGACGATGACATCAAAATGCTCTCTAAATAGGTAAAATTGTCATGACCCATTGACAAGCTGAATGTGCCCTTAAATTTTTATTCTAATTGAGGGGGAAAAGTGTTTCAAGAATCAGCTTTGTATTGATATTTGCCAATGAAGTTAATTCAATTTAGATGAGACACAGGGCACTTTTTTTTTCATATAACAGATTGTTCAGAGTCCTAGAAAGTATTAAAATATTTTCTCCGTGATTGGAAGGAAACATTATTTGCAACAGCTGTAACCTGAAGGCGAAAATGCCTAATTCACTCGTAGATTATTAAAAAGCAGCAGGACGTACTCAAAATGAAAGGCCTTTAGTTCTTCAGATTGAGGTGACTAGTTAAGGAGAGAAACAGCAGGGCTTTTCAAGGGTTCTTTTTGAGGTCTGAGTTCTAAGAAAGTTGCAAAGGCTTCTGAAAGTTCTGGTGGCTCAGGAAAGAAGCTACCAAATTAAATTGATTACTATTAAAAGAAAGGAAAGAAGAGGTGAACAGTGAATTATTCACAAGGGCCCGTTAATGAAAATGTGTGTGTGTGTTGTCTCTTGTGTGTATTTCACCAAGTAACTGATTTTCACAAAACACGAATAAGTAGGTCAACTAAAAAGAAATCTAAAATGAAGGGCAAAGTGGACATGAAAGTTCATTTTAGGTACCAATTGACCAACGCTTGAACTTCTAGTCTGTTATCAAAAAGAATCCCCCCACCTCCGGTTTCATGGTGACAAATCTGTTTCAGGCTCTACCTCCTTGTTCCCGGAGAGATCCTTTTTTTCCTCCTTTGTTCTGTCCCCCTTCTGTTTGACTCTTTTTTCTCTTCCCTGTAACTTCTGTCATTTTACAACATACTCTTGCCCTGTGTCATGACCTTGCTCGTGTTCTTCCAGGTCAGAGCTCCTTGAACTTCTCCCTGACCCTGACTCTCACGCTGGCTTCATTCTTGTCCCAGAGCTGCTTACCAGAGGGTTTCCTGGCAGCCTTCTCTGAAGATCAGGGGCAGTGTCAGTGGGGCTCAACAGCCCAATCAGTGCACACAAGGCCCTTGTTGACAGCATCTTCCCAGAGGTGCAAAGCATAAGTCAATTTCAAACTTGAAAATTTTGCCTGGTTTCCAAATGCTCTAAATGTATTCTCCTGTTTCATGTGACTATCCCTTTGTAGCATGCTACTGGCTACCTAAATTCCATGCAAAACACTTGGAAGATCGTAGGCCCAGTGAAAAGCCCTCTCCCACATGTACCGTTAGAACCAAGCATTATTCCCTACAGATCCAGCTCCAAGAAATGAAAAAGGGAGGTTATTATTATTTTTAATATTAATTGCAACTATTAACTGTTAATTCAGCCTAAATCATCTGCAAGGGAAATCTGTGCTGCTTGCTTGTTAGTTGAGTGGAGTGCATGATAATATTCTGTAGTGTGCGATGTGGCATACTTGGTTGCTAGGTTACCCAGAGCATCAGGAATTCAGGGAACAATGTACTTATATCTTTTTCAATTTTGAAAAATAAAATAGGTATTGACATAAAATACAGTGTGGCACTGAAGTAATTTTGTAGTGGAGAGATCAGAGGAAGGGGGCCTTTCATCTCGGTGACAGCAGTTTACTCCTCGTCGTGACTTACCGAGGGCAGTGGCAGGACAACACAACAGGATGTCAGTCTCTGGAAGAATGCTTGTGGTCCCTGTACCCCAGCAACTATTTCTTGAGTCAGGCTCCCCAAAGCCATCCAGCAGCTGCTGTTCTGAGCTGTGTCAACTGGTCCTACAGAAACCCATGACAGGCCCAGTGATGTATGGGCCTGCGAGGGAACAGCCAAGCCTTTCATGTTCAGAACAAATATGACAGATCTGGCTAAGGTCCTCAGCCGGCTGGGGCCATGCCGGGAGCCTTTTTTTTTTTTTTTTAATGATTATTATTATTATCACCTTCCTACTCGGAGATAATGTCATAATTTACAGTCAGGCATTGTGTGACCCAAATGATTGATGCCACTTGGACATGAATTGGTCGGGTTAATAATGGTCTTTCAGTAGGGCCCAGCATGGGAGGACGCTGGCTCAGAAAGGCCGCCTTCACTTTGATATTCTGCTCAAGACAGGAAGGTGGACTTCTGGGAGCCAACACTCCATCACACTCTACTTCTGAAAGCAACCCCTGGGCCCTGGTGAAAACTAGGGACAGAGAGACCTCAAAAGCTCCTTTCTGTTCTTTCCAGAAGTACTTTTGATTTTGTTTAACCTTCAGCAGCGGATGTCACCAGAGAAGCTCCATTGAGATGTGCAGCCTTAATTCTTCGATGAAACAAGCAGTGGCCTTGGACTCCAGATGAGGAATTTGACCCATTGCCAGCAGCACTATTCAGTAGGAGCTCAAACTAAAGTAGATCATTTNTGACCTGCATACAGGTTTCTCAAGAAGCAGGTCAGGTGGTCTGGTATCCCCATCTCTTTCAGAATTTTCCACAGTTTGTTGTGACCCACACAGTCAAAGGCTTTGGCATAGTCAATAAAGCAGAAATAGATGTTTTTTTCTGGAACTCTCTTGATTTTTCCATGATCCAGCAGATGTTGGCAATTTTATCTCTGGTTCCTCTGCCTTTTCTAAAACCAGCTTGAACATCCGGAATTTCACAGTTCACATATTGCTGAAGCCTGGCTTGGGGGATTTTAAGCATTACTTTACTACTGTATCAGCTTCCCTTGTAGCTCAGTCAGTAAAGAATCTGCCTGCAGTGGAGGAGACCCCCAGGTTCGATCCCAGGGTTGGGAAGATCCCCTGGAGAAGGAAATGTCAACCCACTCCAGTATCCTTGCCTAGAAAATCTCATGGACAGAGAAGCCTTGGGAGCTGCAGTCTATGGGGTCGCAAAGAGTCGCACATGATTGATTGACTAACACTTACTTACTAGCGTTTGAGATGAGTGCAGTGGTTTGCGCATTCTTTGGCATTGCCTTTCTTTAAGATTGNCTCATGGACAGAGAAGCCTTGGGAGCTGCAGTCTATGGGGTCGCAAAGAGTCGCACATGATTGATTGACTAACACTTACTTACTAGCGTTTGAGATGAGTGCAGTGGTTTGCGCATTCTTTGGCATTGCCTTTCTTTAAGATTGGAATGAAAGCTGACATTTTCCAGTCCTGTGGCCACTGCTGAGTTTTCCAAATTTGCTGACATATTGAGTGCAGCACTTTCACAGCATCATCTTTCAGGATTTGAAATAGCTCAGCAGGAATTCCATCACCTCCACTAGCTCTGTTCGTAGTGATGTTTCCTAAGGCCCACTTGGCTTCACATTCCAGGATGTCTGGCTCTAGGTGAGTGATCACACCTTCATGACTATCTGGGTCATGAAGATCTTTTTGTACAGTTCTTCTGTATATTCTTGCCACTCTTCTTAATATCTTCTGCTTCTGTTAGGTCCATACCATTTCTGTCCTTTATTGAGCCNTGTTCGTAGTGATGTTTCCTAAGGCCCACTTGGCTTCACATTCCAGGATGTCTGGCTCTAGGTGAGTGATCACACCTTCATGACTATCTGGGTCATGAAGATCTTTTTGTACAGTTCTTCTGTATATTCTTGCCACTCTTCTTAATATCTTCTGCTTCTGTTAGGTCCATACCATTTCTGTCCTTTATTGAGCCCATCTTTGCATGAAATATTCCCTTGGTGTCTCTAATTTTCTTGAAGAGATCTCTAGTCTTTCCAATCTGTTCTTTTCCTCTATTTCTTTGCACTGATCACTAAGGAAGTCTTTCCTATCTCTTCTTGCTATTCTTTGGAACTCTGCCTTCAAATGGGTATATCTTTCCTTTTCTCCTTTGCTTTTCGCTTCTCTTTTTTTCACAGCTATTTGTAAGGTCTCCTCAGACAGCCATTTTGCTTTTTTGTAATTCTTTTTCTTGGGGATGGTCTTGATTCCTGTCTCCTGTACTAAAGAGTCCTCTCTAATAGTTGTTAGCGTTTGTCTTATGTATTGACATGCTCCTTTATTGGGTACATATATGTTTACAATTGTTATGTCTTCTTCTGGAATTACTCCTTTCACCTTTATGTAGTGTCCTTCTTTGTCTCTTGTAATGATATTTATTGTAAAGTCTGCTTTATGTGGTATGAGTATTGATAATCCCATTTTCTTTAGATTTCTCTTTGTAAAGATTATCTTTTTTCAGCCCCTCATTTTCCATCTGTGTGTGTCCCTAGGTTTGAGACATGTCTCTGGTAGACAGTATATGTAGTGTAGAGGTCTTATTTTTTTATCCATTCAGTCAATCTGTGTCTTTTGGTTGGACCATTTAGGTCATTTACATTTAAGTTTATTATTGATACCATTTACTTTATCACTTGGGTTTGTTTTTCTGTGTTTTCTGTCTAGAGAAGTTCCTTTAGCATTTGCTGAAGAGCTGGTTTGGTGGTGTTGAATTCTCTTAGTTTTGGCTTATCTCTAAAGCTTCTTGATTTCTTCTTCAAATCTGAATGTGATCCTTATTGAATAGAGTAATCTTGTTTGTAGGTTTTCCCCTCTCATCACTTTAATTATATCCTGCCATTCTCTTCTGGCCTTCAGAGTTTTGGCTGAAAGATGCACTGTTATCATTATGGAGATCTCCTTGTATATTATTGGTTGCTTTTTCCTTATTGTTTTTAATATTCTTTGTGTTTAGTCTTTGTTAGTTTGATTAACATATGTCTTGGTATGTTTCTCCTTAGGTTTACCTGTATGGGACTATTTGAGCTTTCTGGGCTTGTGTGTCTATTTCCTTCACTATATTAGGTTTTGTGTGTTTTTTTTTTTTTTAACTCTAATCACCTCAAATATTTTCTCACGTCCTTTCCTTTTGTCTTCTTCTTCTGAGACAGATGCCTATGAATCAAACGTTTGGGTGCTTTATGTTGACTCAGTGGTCTCTGAGACTGTCTCTATTACTTTTTTATTCTTTTTTCTTTATTCTGGGCTTCCCTTGTGGCTCAGCTGGTAAAGAATCCGCCTGCAATGCAGGAGACCTGGGTTCGATCCCTGAGTTGGGAAGATCCCCTGAAAAAGGAAAAGGCTACCCACTTCAGTATTCTGGCCTGGAGAATTCCATGGACTGTATAGTCCATGGGGTCACAAAGCATTGGACACGACTGAATGATTTTCACTTCACTTTCTTTATTATGTTCTGTTTCAGTTGTTTCCACCATTCTGTCTTCTATCTCACTTATCCATTATTCTGCTTCTCTTATACTCTACTATTGTTTCCCTTCAGTGTATATTTAATCTGTTATTGCATTGTTCATTGTTGATTGTTCATTCTTTAATTCTTCTACTTCCTTGTCAAATATTTCTTGGATTTTCTTGATCTATGCCTTCAATCTATTTATCTATGCCTCCATTTTGTTTTCTAGGTTTTGGATCATCTTTACTATCATTATTATGAATTCTTTTTCAGGTAGACTCCTTTTTTCCTCGTTGCTTGCTTGGTCTGGTGAGTTTTTACCTTGTTCCTTTATCTGCTGGATATTTCTTTGCCTTTTCATTTTGTTTCATTTGCTGTATTTGGGATCTCCTTTCTGAAGACTGGAGGGTTGTAGTTCTTCTTAATTGTTGAATCTGTCGCCCATGAGTGGGATTGGACCCATGCCTTGTGAAAGTTTCTTTGCTGGGGGAACTTGTGCCTGTGTTTTGGTCAACTGAACTGGATCTAGTCTCTCTGAAAGGCAGTGTCATGTCCAGTGGTAAGTTTTGAAGTGTCTCTGGGTTTGGTATGGCTTTGGGCAGGCTGTCTGCTAATGAGCAGTGTTGTGTTTCTGTTTTGTTGAAGAATTGTGACAGGGCATCTGGGCATTGGAGCTTGCTGGCCTTTGGGTGGGCTTGGTTTTGGTGTTCAGATAGAGGTGTTTGGGAAGGCTCTTGCTCCTTAAAGTTCCTTGGGATCAGCAATTCTCTGGTGGATCAAAGTCTTGGGCTTTGGCCTCCTACCTTAGGGGTTCAGGCTTGATCCCTACTGTAGCTACAAGGCCTCACAAGCCACACAGCCTAGAAGACAGGTCCCCAAGACTCTTTGTGAAGGTAACAATCAACAGCCCCAAACACCCAGTGACACTTACACCAAAGTCCTCTAATATTTCTAAGAAGGTCTATGGACCTGTTGTGGGTAGTGTGGGGTCAGTTCAATCTCATATCTGGCCTTATTCCAGCCTGTAGTTGCTCCTAATGTTCACATTTGTCCCTAAAGTCCACAGTCTATTCCCCACCTGGATATGAGGGGGCAAAGGCTGAGGCTCATTAGGACTCACTTGCTCTGTTGTGCTGGGAAGAGGGGAGGATATGACAGCTACAATTTGAATGTACCAGGTAGTGTCTGGGACCATAGAGACCTGTTGGATGCTTTTAAAGTCTGAGGCAGATCTTGAGTTCTCCCAGAGGAAAAGGCCCTAGTTCGTGGGTCTCTATAAAGAGTCAAGCTGTTTAGACTCCCAGCAAGGTGTGGGAAGTAACCTGTACCAGCTCACAGCCTGGTGGTAGCTGCCACCTCTTGGGTTGGGACCACATCAGTGCTGTTTTGTTCACTGCCTCAGCTTTGGCAGTGGCAGTCATGTCTAATTCCACAACTATTTCAAAGTAGCCCTCTCAGCATATTCTCATGGCTGCCAGCCCTCAAACTCTCCGTGCGATCTTTGAAATCTCTTTGGGATCTTTGCGAGAGCCTCAGCACCCCACCCCCACCCTGTGAGGTAGGCCAAGGCCTGCTAGCTGCTCCTCTTGGCTCTCTGCCACCAACCTCTGATCTGGGCTGAGGCTTGTGAGCTGCTTATCAACTGAGGTGTGCTGTTCAGCAATAATTTCTCTGGCAAATTTTCTCTGCGTTCTGCCCTCTAAGCCCCACTGATGCATAGCACTCTGAAGTCCCATAGCTTTCCCTTGGCTCTGCCTGTGAGGAGTTTCTAGTGCCTGGAAACTTTTCCTCCTTTTCCTCTCTCCCTCCCTCCCTCAGGGCACAAGCCCCCACATTGAAATCCTTTATCTCTTTTTATGTCTTTATCTTTTGTCCTACCTCATTCTAAGGAGATAGGCTTACCTTTTTGGAGGTTTGGGGTCTTGTGCTATCCTTTAGAAGGTGTTCTATAGGAGCTGTTCCATATGCTGATGAATTTTTTATTTATTTGTGAAGAGGTAGGTAATTTCCCTGTCTTACTCCTCTGCTGTCTTTTTCCATCTCTATGGACACTTTAATAACTTTAATTCTTCCAATCTTAGAACATCTTTTAATTTATATTTTTAAATTTGTTTTATAATTTCAAGTTCCTTCATCATAGTTTTGTTATTTTTCAGACTATAAATCTTCTACTTCTTTGGCTAAGTTTATTCCTAGTTATTTAATAATTTTTGGCACAATTTTGCTGTTCAGTTTTTAAGTTGTGTCCGATTTTTTCAACCCCATGAACTGCAGCATGCCAGGCTTCCCTGTCCTTCACTATCTCCTGGAGTTTGCTCAAAACTCATGTCCATTGAGTTAATGATACCATACAACCATCTCATCCTCTTTCACCTCCCTCTCCTCTTGCCTTCAATCTCTCCCAGAATCAGGGTCTTTTTCAACGAGTTGGCTCTTCCTGCCAGGTGGCCAAAGTACTGGAGTTCAACTTCAGCATGAGTCCCTCCAATGAATATACAAGGTTGATTTCATTCAGAACTGACTGGCTTGATCTTGCTGTCCAAAGGATTCTCAAGAGTCTTCTCCAGCACCACAATTAGAAAGCATCAATTCTTCAGCACTCAGCATTCTTTTTAGTCCAACTCTCATATTCTTACATGACTACTTAAAAAACCATAGCTTTAACTATATGGACCTTTTTCAGCAAAATGATGTCTCTGCTTTTAAATATGTTGTCTGGGTTTGTTGTAGCTTTACTCTCAAGTGGCAAACATCTTTTAATTTTGTGGCTGCAGTTACCATCTGCAGTGATTTTCAAGCACAAGAAAATAAGATCTGGAACTGTTTCCACCTATTCCCCATTTATTTGCTATGAAATGATGAGACCAGATGCTACGATATTCATATTTTGAATGTTGAGCTTTAAGCCAGCTTTTTCAGTCTCCTCTTTCACCTTCAGGAGGCTCTTTAACTTCTCTTCACTTTTTGCCATTAAAGTGATATCATCTGCATGTCTGAGATTGTTGTTTCTCCTGGAAATCTTAAATTCAGCTTGTGACTCATCCAGCCCAGCATTTTGCATGATGTACGCTGCATTGTGCTTCTACTTCATTGACTCTGCTAAAGCCTTTGACTGTGTAGATCACAACAAACTGTGGAAAAATCTTAAAGAGACAGGATCATCAGGCTAATTTACCTGCTTCCTGAGAAACCTGTATGCAGGTCTAGAAGCAACAGCTAAAACCAGACATGGAACAGACTGGTTCAAAATTGGGAAAGAAGTACATCAAGGCTGTATATTGTCACCTTGCTTATTTAACTTATATGTAGAGTACATCATGAGAAATGCTGGGCTGGATGAAGCACAAACTGAAATCAAGATTACCAGAAGAAATATCAATAACCTAAGATATGCAGATGACAACACCCTAATGGAAGAAAGTGGAGAAGAACTAAAGAGCCTCTTGATGAAAGTAAAAGAGGAGAGAGAAAAAACCTGGTTTAAAACTCAACATTCAAAAAACTAAGAACATAGCATCTTGTCCCAGCACTTCATGGCAAATAGGTGGGGAAATAATGGAAACAGTAACAGACTTTATTTTCTTGAGCTCCAAAATCACTGCAGATGGTGACTGCAGCCATGAAAGTAAAAGATGCTTGCTCCTTGGAAGAAAAGCTATAACCAACCTAGACAGCATATTAAAAAGCAGAGACATTATTTTGCTGACAAAAGTCTGTATATTTAAAACTATGGTTTTTCCAGTAGTCATGTATGAATGTGAGAGTTGGACCATAAATAAGACTGAGTGCTGAAGAATTGATACTTTTGAACTGTGGTGCTGGAGAAGACTTTTAAGAGTTCCTTGGACAGCAAGGAGATCAAACCAGTCAATCCTAAAGAAAATCAATCCTTAATATTCACTGGAGGGACTGATGGTGAAGCTGAAGCTCCAATACTTTGGACACCTGATGCAAAGAACTGACTCATTAGCAAAGACTCTGCACTGGGAAAGATTGAAGGCAAGAGGAGAAGGGGATGACAGAGGATGAGATTGTTGGATGGTATCACCAACTCGATGGACATGGATTTGAGCACGCTCTGGGAGATGATGAAGGACAGGAAGGCCTGGTGTGCTGCAGTCCCTGGGTTTGCAAAGAGTTGGATATGACTGAGTGACTGAACAACAACAACTCTGCACTGAGGTTAAATAAGCAGGCTGATACTGTGCCACCTTGATATACTCCTTTCCCAATTTTTTTTTAATTTTTATTTTTACTTTATTTTGCTTTACAATACTGTATTGGTTTTGCCATACATTGACATGAATCAGCCACGGGTGTGCATGAGTTCCCAATCCTGAACCCCCCTCCCACCTCTCACACCATATCATCTCNTTTTTTTTTTTAATTTTACTTTACAATACTGTATTGGTTTTTCCATACATTGACATGAATCTGCCACAGGTGTACATGAGTTCCCTAACCTACATTAGCTCCCTGCCAATTTCCTTTTTCACAGAATAGGTACAATGATAACATTTTATTGCCCTTCAGATTGATTAAATATACTATATATTAAGCATTTAGCATTATATCTGACATACAGTAACCATTCAACTTGCCATAGCTAGTATCTTGGTTGCCTATGGCCACTGAAACAAATTAGCAGAAACTTCATGGCTAGAAACAACAAAAACTTAATATTATGTTTCTGTAGGTTAAAGTTCAACACTGGGCATAGGAGCTAAAATCAAAGTGTAGGCAGGATTGGCTTCCAGATCCAGCAATGAATGCATTTTTCCCCCCACATTCTAAAACTCCTTCTATCTGTTGGTTTATGGTCTCTTCTTTTAATTCAAAGCCAGGTCTGTCTTTCACACATCATGTTGTTCTGACTTGTTTTCTATATTTCTCTTTCAGTTATATGTGTCCTAATGATTATACTGAACTACATAGTTATTCCCTAGAATAACCTTTCTATTTAGAAATTAAGGTGTTAAGAACTTTAATTATTTCTGCAACCTTAACTCTTCTTTCCCACCAGTTCAGTTCAGTCACTCAGTCATGTCTGACTCTTTGCAACTCCCTGTACTACAGCACGCCAGGCTTCTCTGTCCATCACCA
>SJYV01025678.1:0-11945 GCA_006410875.1 Neotragus pygmaeus | reverse complement strand
TCCAACCCTTTTGTGATCCCATGGACTATGACCCACCAGGCTCCACTGTACCTGGGATTTCGTAGGCAAGAATACTGGGGTGGATTGCCATTTACTTCTCCAGGGGATCTTCCCAATCCAGGGATCAAATTCACATCTCTTGCGTTTCCTGCATTAGTAGGCTGATTCTTTACCACTGAGCCGCCAGGGAAGCCCCATTAGTATCTTGCCTGCATGAGTGGTCAGAGGTTAGGAACACCAGCTCTGGGATCCAACACATTGGACTTCAATCCCTTTACTACTTCAGGTGACAGTGAGGAATTTATTTAATCCCTTTAAGCCTCAATTCTCTTATCTAAAAATGGGGATAATAGCATCAGCTCTCTCTGGTATCTGTTTAGTAGACTAAATGAGATAATGCATGTTAAAGTACTGAGCATGGTGTCTGGCAAGCAGTAAATACTCAATCTGTATCAGTTATCATGTTTAGTTTTCTGTCAGTGACAAGTAGCAGGTGAGGTGGAAAAGTTTACAGTTTCAGGAAATCTGGACCTGCCACAAGCTCTAAGACTTTGGGGGTAGTCAGTTCACCTCTCTGGACCTCCATTTCCTCATCAGCAAATGGGAAGTCATCCTACCCATCTGGCAGAGTTGTTTCAGGCTTCAGTGAAATACTGCACAGGGAGAGTGCTTACAAACTATTACGTGATATGGAAGCAGAATTTAATGTAATTATCTCCAAGTTAGCCCTGAGCCTCTGGAAACACTGGGCACATGCCATCTACACGAGTTTGTTCAGAATATGCACTGTCCAGGCAGTTGAGTAATATCTAAAAGCATCCTGAGTCTAGCAATGCAAGGCAAAAATGAGTCACAGAAACGTGGAAGCCTCAGCTCAGGAGGGTCGGGAGATACACAGCAGAGCCAGATTCAGAAAGGCATTGTCTGACTTCTTGTACTTAATAGTTTGTGCCTGCCTGCTTGCTGTCCCTTCAGTCGTGTCCAACTCTTTGAGACTCCATGGACTCNTGGAAGCCTCAGCTCAGGAGGGTCGGGAGATACACAGCAGAGCCAGATTCAGAAAGGCATTGTCTGACTTCTTGTACTTAATAGTTTGTGCCTGCCTGCTTGCTGTCCCTTCAGTCGTGTCCAACTCTTTGAGACTCCATGGACTCTAGCCCATCAGGCTCCTCTGTCCATGGGATTCTCCAGGCAAGAATACTGGAGTGGGTTGCCATGCCCTCCTCCAGGGAGTCTTCCCACTTAATAGCTTAGCATCTTTCAAATAGGTATATTTGAAAGTATAATGTTTTTAAAAAGCCCCAAAATTGATATGCAATCCTATGGCTTCCTGTCAAGTCTACAGTCTATAATGATTTTGTCCCTTGAAACCAGAACCCAAGAGATAAGCCAGTGTGGGGTTACTGTGAGGCACCACAATGGCCGCCGTGCGCGGGCTGGCCAGACCTGGCCTCAGAGTTATACTGATAGAGGCAGCCAGCCATCTGACCACTTGGCTCAGGCTGTGGAATTTTTCAGCCTTCTGGTCCGCAGCTCTTGGCTAACAATTGCGCGTTCTGCAGGCCCTTCCAGCCTGGTCGTTCTCCAAAGCAAAGTGAACTGATTATTAACACACAACTCTTTCTTCTTGGCCTCTGAGGCCTGGGGTGTGTTATGCATTTTTTATCCCGAATCTCTTACTTAAGGAACGCACTGAGGAGGTACAACGCAGGACCATGGAAAGGGAGAAAGAGCTTTGAAGAAAATGAAAGAAAGAAGGGGGCGGCCTCTCCGGCCTGACCCTGCTTTGCCGCTTCAGGTGAAGGAAGAGGAAGGGTGGCGTCAAGGTTGCACCAGAGCGGTTCTGAGGAGGAAGCAGTTTGGGGAAGCGGTCTCTGGCAAAGCTAAAGCAGCTGCCAACTCCTGCGGGAGGCAGCCTCACCCGCCTGGGGATGCTCAACAGGCCACGGAAATGGCGGAGTCCGGCGCCAAGGGCCTGCGGGCGGTGGCACCTGGAGCGGGAGGCGCAAGGCCCAGCCTCTTCACCTCGCGCCGGTCCCCACCTCGGTTTCCTCTTAGCTGTGGCTAAACAAAACCACACGAAACAAAAAAGCCCTCACCTCACGTGTGTGATAGCAACATTTTTATTCAGTGTGGGGGGATGAGGGGATTATAGCTAAGCAGGTCCGTCCCCTGGGGCTCCTCCTTCCCTCTTGCCTGGCGCCTCAGGCCTCTCTGCTCCCGGCCCTCTCCTCCCACCTTGCCCTGTAAGCTGCCATGCTCCCTTTTGGCCTCTGGCCTCCTGCTGCACTCTTTTTCCTGCCTCAGACCCTTTCCCTGGAAATCCCCCTCTCTCTGCCCCCCTTCTCCCTCAGTACCCCCGTTCTCTCTCCAGCTCTTCTAGTCTATCTGTCCTGTCTCCAGCCCATCTCTGTGAAATGCCCTGATGGGGACTTCCTGACTTCTAGGGACATTAATCCTAGTGTAATCTTACCTACGGAGCTGTCAAAAGGCCTTGATACTGGTGGAGAAAGAATAAAGGAGAGGACCGTGGTGGTTCAAGTTTAAATAAGGAAAATGAGTGTCATGATAACACAATTTTATTAATAAACTTTTTAATTTAAATTAATAAATTTATTAATGAATTTTTAAAGAATATTTCTCATATTTCTTTGTAGCCTCCCTGGAGCCTCGTATTGTGCCTAACACATGAAAAACACTAAGTAAATATTGGTGGAATAAGTTAACGAATGAGTTGAAAGAATAAATACTGAAACAAAATGTGGTTTCACTTCGTTTGAGCATGTACAGCCATAGTGTCAAGTGAACCAGAGAACTGACATGCCCATCTTTAGAGACTCTTGGAAAACCTCTAATGAAGAAACGTATTCACTAATAATTAGCATAAACATTATTAAAATCTAAATGCTGCTGCTAAGGTTTGCCCTCTTCCACGGTCTAACATTTCTCTTGTTCACTAATTTTCTTGGCAAACCCTCTTTTATAAATACATGTAGAATCCCAATTTGCAAGATCTGTACATAAATCCTAGGGCTCTGCACTCATCCCATGACAACACCAGGTTACTTTCCCATCCCCTCTGCACCCACCTGGTTCATTCACTCGATTGATCTAACTCACCCTTTCAACAAACTTTTTATAGCTTTTTGTTTTGCCAACTTTTATGCTGTGTGCTTTACACATACCAGCTCAATGAATCCATATCACACTCCAAAGAAGGAACAGCTTTTCTCTCTGCTTTTCAAATGAGGAAACTGAGGCTGAAGCTCTTCAAGTAGGTTCACTGACCATCCCGGTTTGCCCACCTCCATGGGGGTTCCACGACCAGGGGCTTGCAGTTTTCCTACTAGGACGGTCCAGGGCAAGCTGTCCCAGTTTGCTTGGGGCTGCGGAGTTTCCCAGGACATGGGACTCTCAATGCCAAAATGGGAAAGTCTCATGCAAACTGGATGACCTGGACACCTGACCCAAGTCATGTGCTTGAGGTCACACAGCTGCTAAACATTAGAGTAGGATTCAAAGTACCCCTGGTCTGATGGCAAGGCTCTACGTTTACCTACCCTGCTTCATCCAGCCAGTCTTTCATTTCTGACTGCTTCTAAGACGTCTCACAGTCACCTTGTACCACAAATGTCACCCCACCAAAAATCTCTTTTCCCTTAAAACCAACTGTGCTGATCCCCCTCTACTGAAGTTACCCAAAAGCATCCTGAGTCACTTCCAAATCTCCCCAAGTCTCCCCTCCCTTGCTGCTCCCATCACCACCAACTTCCTCATGTCTCCTGCCCCTGAATTCTTAGAGCCAAAAGGCCTCTCTGCCTCCAAGCATCCTCCCTGCATAGAACCCTGAGATGCATTCTCTAGAATGTAGACCTGAAAGAGAATCATGGGACAACTTGCATTGGCATGTTGAACAGCTAAGACAAACAGAATGAAAGGGCAGAGCCCACTCCAACACCTCATCTTCCTAACCTGTGGCGAGTGTGCCTTCCAAGGCACCTCACCTTGCCTCTCCTGTGCTTCCCCTGGGCCTCAGAGCAAGTACAAACTGGGTATCTGGAACATTCCAGCCCTCCTGCTCTCTCTGCTCGGATAGGTTGGTCTGGTCCTTGCAGACCTCTGCTCACTTCCACACACTCTGCTCTTGTCCACCCTGCCCTCCCTCCATCACTGAGAAGGTCTTTATTGAGCATCTACCATGAGCAAAGCCTCACACTAGGGAACACATCCCCCAGAAGACCCAGCCCCCCGCCCCACCAAATAAGTGGCTTGCCCACTCCCACACATTCACCTCCTCACAACCCATTCTCCTGACTCCTTTTCCTCATCACTTTCCAGAACATACAATGTTTTTACCATGACTTTTGTCATTCAGGCTTTTCAGTCTCATTTTCTGTCTGCTCCAGATAGGTGAGTCTTGATTTCTTAATAAGATGGACCAGTCTCAGATGTCATAGTACTGACAAGCCTTTCTTCCTATTCCCCACAATACATCTGGCTTTCTACTGGGTATATACTTGAGAATGACTCATTGAGCTGAATTAAGTTGGTCACAACAGATTTTCTGTCACAGACAATCCTATGCAGCAATTCTTTTTTTCTCTGATTCCAGTTTACACAGCAGTCATTCTGCAAAAGAAAACCTTGACTGGATACTCTTTGCACCGCAGTCCAGGAGGGAAAGAGCTGACATCCAATTGACCCACTAATACCGCTTTATTCTACCACCACTGGGGAGAAGCCTACCTCCCTGTCATGCTAGCCCACCTCCCACAGACAGTTCAAAGAACCTAATCACCTGAATCTTCTGAATCCTCCGTCACCTTCCACCTCCTCAGCAAACGCACATTCCACCTCAAATACTGAACCACAACTTAGATTTTTAAAGTTCAAGAGTTAAGAAGAACTAGCAATTGACTCATTTCTCCTTGATTCAAAGAACTATGTGGGTTCTCTAGAGCAGCCCTGACACCCTTTGTGTGCACCAGTTCACGAAGCCAGGGCAGTCCAAGGGGATTCCTATTTCCCTAACCAAGCTGAACCGAGTACCATAAATTGCACAGCCTTGATGTGTGACCTTGAGCCAGTAAGTCATGTCACTGCTCTGGGCTCAGGAGTCTGCAGCTACAAAGGGAGGGACCGCTTCTCTGCAGGTTCTCCAGGGACCCCTGAGCACACACATTTTCTGACTCTAATTTCCTTATCCCTCCTGCGCTGCCTCCCCAGCACAACCTGTTCAGAAAACAACTCCAGCCCCGACAAGTCTTCTGCTACCCGCTCAGCTCTTCCATTGCCAGGATAAAAGGTAGAAAGACATTAAGTTCCAGTCTGAGAGAAGCTCATGAAAACTGCTAGTTACTGCCCCAGTCAAAGGGCAAACAAGCCCCTGGGGCTCTCAGCTGTCCTGTGGATGCTAGGGTACCCAAGGTTGGAGAAAAATGAAAAGACTGAGCAGGAACATGAAAAATGGAGAAAAACGAAAAGAGTGAGCAGCGACATTTGATCAGGTCTGGGTTCAGACACAGGAAGCCTGGCTAACAATGAACTGACAGCCTCCCCACCAGAATCTGAGGGCTCTTCCTTGAAAAAGCTGAGCAAATCGAGTCTTGGCTGCTGGCTGGGAAATGAAAAGTCATCTTCAGGAGAAGAGGCAGCTGCTGGCCGCCAAGGGAGCACGGATGTGCATGCCAAGTGTTCTCGACAGTGAGAGAAACTGACCAGCAGGGTTTGATCAGATGAGGTATGAGTTTCTCTTGATGGTTCAATGCTTTTACATTGAATATTTGGAAACATCTAAAAACCATGGCGCCTCAAAGATGGAAGACAACTTTCCCTTATAAATACAACCCCTGTTAAAGCTATTAGAGTTTGTGAATATGTATTAGGAAAAACTGCACCAAGATAAGGAGAGAGCAGGGTTGGATGGTGAGAAAGAACCAAATTCCTGGCAGCCAAAGTATTATAATCCCATAGAAAAACAGAGGCTAGCCATGCAAATCGACCCTCCAATAGACTGTGATTTGGAAAGAAGCAGCAAATGAGGACGGAGAAGGCAATGGCACCCCACTCGAGTACTCTTGCTTGGAAAATTCCATGGACAGAGGAGCCTGGTAGGCTGCAGTCCATAGGGTCGCTAAGAGTCGGACACGACTGAGCGACTTCACTTTTATTTTTCACTTTCATGCATTGGAGAAGGACATGGCAACCTACTCCAGTGTTCTTGTCTGGAGAATCCCCGGACGGGGGAACCTGGTGGGCTGCCGTCTATGGGGTCGCACAAAGTCAAGACACGACTAAAGTGACTTAGCAGCAGCAGCAGCAGCAGCGAATGAGGAGGTGTCCAGCATAACCTCAGACAACCCCTCTAGGCTCTCTGGCTTCTACCTTTCCATGTTTTGTGACTTCATTTTCATTTTTTTCCACATGTATTTACCGAACACCCGACACAAGTCAGGCATTTTCTCAAAACAGATGAAACAGATAAGGGTCTGCTCGAACAGACTTAAGTCAGGCAATAAACAAAGGGAAAGCACATGAAGGAAGGAGATCATTTTAGATTATACTAAATAGCCTATGAGTAAAAAAGGCAAAGAATCATTGATGGAGAATGACTTGGTGCAAGGAAACTGCTTTTAAGAGAGGAGTCAAACCAGACCTCTCCAAGGAAAGTTCGGAGCTAATTTATGAGCACAGAGAAACCAGACTTGAGAAGATGCTAGAGAAAGGCAACCTGAGCAGAGAGACGGGAATGCAAAGGGCCCCAGCAAGAGCAGAAGGGCCGAGGGGACCTGGGGCTTGAGGGGTCTGTCTGGATATAGGAGGAGAAGGGTGGAAGCCCCAGGACAGGTCCTGTGGGCCCTTGAGAGCCACAGTGAAGAAAAATCAAAGTGGGCAGCCATCGGGTATAGTGTCACGGAGAGGAGCCTCCCCCCTGAGCTGGGGAGGCTATTTCTCCAAGGAGAGAAACACTGGCGAGGGAGCTCAGCCCACAGGGAGGCAGCTCCAGGAGCGGCACTTACAGAGAACCACCACCAGATGGCGCCATGAGAAGACTGCCCCGCGCCGCCTCCTGCCATTGCTGACGCCTTTCCTGTCTAAGGTAGGAGCACTTCTCCCACCAAACAAAAGCTTCTTTAGCAAACTGCCACTTTGCCTTTTTTTTTTTTTTTAAACAAAAGAAACCGATAGCAACCAGTACAACAGAGTGGTTCTGGTGACTTAACATCTTTGCATCCTACTGGCTGAAAGAGGAAGCTCCAAATCGCCGGGGTGGCGGGGGGCCACTCGATGATTCATTCCCAAGCTCCCACTTTTCAAAGCACTGTGCCCACCCCAACTGGCTAGGTCGCTCTCCTTTCCAGATACACAGTTCTAGAAAAAGAGAAATACCAGTAGCCAGGCCACAGGCCGAGCTCCAACTGTCCAAGAAACAGATTTGCCCAAGAAGTAATGGTTCTAGGACTTTAGGACCTCCAGGGATGGTGTATAAGAGACCATGGGGCTGGAGGGGGAAGAGGAACAGAATGTGAAGGTCAGGCAGGCTGTTTGCTATATTATTACCAAATTTCCTCTCAATAGTATCTTTTTCCTCAATAAACACAATAAGTGCTCCAGACTCCTAACAAGCACCAGCCGTAGAAACAGAGTTGTACAATATGAAAGAAAGGATGTCAGTGACCAGCACCCAGGTCTGGAACCAGGAAGCAAAAGTCTGCAGGACTTATCAGTGAATCAGCTGAATCCGTCAAGGGCTCAGGGCCTCCCAGGAGTGTGAATGGGGGGGAAAAAAAAAAAAAGCCTCTGTCTTTAAGAGGCTTACAGTCTAAAGTTGACATGGGAATTCTCACTCAATGAAATTTTTTTTCCCTTCCTATCTGTTGGAACTAGCCTCTCCCACCCTCGATTTCCAATAGTCCTTGGTACACATTATAGTTGTGTTTGACCTACGTCTCTCAATTGATAGGGAGTCCCTGAGTTCAGCCCACATGTCATCCACATCTGTATCCCCCAGCACCTCCCACACAGACCGAGAGATAAATATGTATAGATAGTGATAATTTATAGATACAAAGAGAGAGGGAGAATTTGTTTCATAGTATTGTTCTCAAAACCCTGCTCTCCACCTTTCCCTGACATGGTACATACACGTGTACACACACACACACACACACACACACACACACTTAAAGGATATATGCATCATGGTCTAGCAGCTCGTTTTCACAACTTCCATTGGAGCAAATTCAAGAAAAAGAAGTGACCCTGGGACACGAAGCTGTATGATGACTTTTCTATCTGCCTGACCCAAAAAAAGAAAAAGCCAGGAAGGGCTCCTGATGAGTTGCTTTCAGCAGGGAGGAAGAAGGGTCTGCTGTGCGAGTCCATCGTGTTTCCATGACAGTCACCAGTACCCTTTCTCCAGCATCTGGAAGGACACTCCTTATATACAGCTCACAGACTGTCACTGTTGAAAAAATGTTCTTCCTGCCCCTGCTTTACTGGCAGTACAGGGTGTTTGGGGACAGACTGGCACCCCAAAGAGCCTTGCGTGGTAAATTTGTTGCCACTGGCTCCATCTTCCTCTATCATTGCTCTAATCGCCTATCTCCCCTGGGGGCATGACCCCTTTAAATGGCTACCAGTTTCCAACTTGTTTGGTCAAAATCTGCTAGCCTGGAGGTCAGATCCTCTTCAGCTTAAACTTCCCCTTTCTTGCGATAACTTCCCTGAATTCCCACCATCATGTTTCCATAGTACTCTGAACTTCCAGCCCTTCTCACCCTTATAATTGCTTAATTGATTTGAATTAAATATTTGTTTAATATCACCAGAGCAAGACGGCTGAGCTCTCTGTGTGTAGGGAGCAGATCTTTTTTGTTCAAGCACTCAAAGTAATGGCTGGCACCAAGTAAGTCCTCATGAGTATTTATGACTCATTTGGAGACTGGCTGATTTGATTACTCTGGCCCCAATTTACCATTTGAGTTTCATCTCCTGACTCCTCCAGATACATACCAATGTTCCGTCTAAATAGACTATTCCTTAAAATCTTTCTTTACTTTCCTATCCCTATGACTTTGGTCATGCAATTCCTTCTTTTTGGATAATGAATATTATTTTCCATTCCATTTAGAAAGCAATCAGACAATCAGAATAAAAAAAAAATCTTAAGAATACTTTTTACTGAGATACAATTTCACATATCACAAAATCAACTGATAATTTTTATTGTATTCCCAGCCACCATCACCAATTCCAGAACATTGCCATCACCCCAAAAGAAACCTGGTACCCACCCATTGGTCATCACTCCCTATTCTTCTCCTCCCCCAGCTTCTGTCAATCACTAATCCACCTTTTGTCCCAACAGATTTGTCTATCCTAGATATTTCATTTAAATAAAATCATACAATATGTACAGTTTCTTTCACTTATATTATTTTCAACATTCATGCATATCATAGCATAGATCAGTACTTCATTCCTCATGGCTGAATAGTATATATTCCATTGTATTATTACATTATGTTTTATCTATTCCTTCATCAACTGATGAACATTTGGGTTGTTTACACTTTGGAGCTATTATGAATAATGCTGCTGTGAATATTTGTGTGCAAGCTTGTGAACATATGTTTTTAATTATCTTGGGATTATACCTAGGAGTGGAATTGTTGGAGAGTTGACTCATTGGAAAAGACTCTGAGGCTGGGAGGGATTGGGGGCAGGAGGAGAAGGGGATGACAGGATGAAATGGGTGGATGGCATCACTGACTCGATGGACATGAGTTTAAGTGAACTCTGGGAGTTGGTGATGGACAGGGAGACCTGGCGTGCTGCAGTTCATGGGGTCACAAAGAGTCAGACACTTCTGAGCGACTGAACTGACTGACTGATGGTAACTCTTTAAATTTGTAAGGAACTGCCAAACTGTTTTTCCAAAGTGGCTGTACCTTTTCTACACTCACCTGCAGTGTATAAAGATTCCAACTTCTCTACATCCTTGCCAACATGTTATCTGTTGCTGTTGATTATTATTATCACCCAAACCAATGAATATGGAGTAGTATCTCATGTGTTTTTGATTTGAATTTCTCTGATAACTAATGATATTGAGTATTTTTTCATGTGCTTATTGATTAATTGTTTTATTTGGAGAAGTATTTATTCAAGTCCTTTGCTATTGTTAAGCAGGTTATTTTTCTTTTTATTGTTGAGTTGTAAGAATTTTTTATATGTTCTGATTGGGAGCTCGTATACACCTGTGGTGGATTCATGTCGATGTATGGCAAAACCAATACAATATTGTAAAGTAGAATAAAGTAAAAAATAAAATTAATTTAAAAAAGAATTTTTTATATGTTCTGGATGTGTAAGATCTTTATCAGATCTTTGCAATATGACTTGCAAATATCTACCATTCTGTGGGTTGACTTTTCACTTCCTTAACAGTGTCTTTGAAGCACAAAGGTTGAATTTTACAAAAGCCCAACTTATTCTTTGGTTTCTTGTGCTTAAGGTACCTATCTAAGTATCATTCTCATCCAAGAATTCCCTGTGTAAATCCGAGGTTTCAAGATTTACACCTTACAAGGTGTTTTTCTTTTAAGAGTTTGATACTCTAGCTCTTATATTTAGGTCTTTGATCAATTTTGAGTTAACTTTCATGTATGGTGTAAGAGGGTCCAGATTAATTCTTCCACATGTGGATATATAGTTATCTCAGGACCTTTTTTTTTTTTTTTAAAGACTATTCTTTCCCTACTGAATTGTCTTGGCAAGAAGAAACATTTTAAAATAATCCTGATCTAAAAGTATGCCATGGTAAAGACAACACCCACTGTAGTCTGAGGGATGATAGTCAGGAATGCAGAGGTTGATTGGGTTATTTTAGACAGAAATAACTATGTATAAATTCCATAAGCACCATCACAGTCCACCTCTTTCTATATGTAGTAATGGTTCTTAACCTTGTTTAGGATAAATAAGCCAACAAAATTGCAGGCTTTTGCAAATACACAACCTTCTGCTTAAAATGTTAAGGAGTTCACAGCCCACAAGCCTCCCCACAGACCCTAAGCAAGGAATCTCCACTCCACTCTCCTTCCCACAAAGTTCATCTACTGCGAAGAACTCCAGCCAACACTCCACAAAGCAACTGACTCACTATGCTTTTGTTTATTTGTTCATGTGTATCCTACTCTCTCCTTTGAGCTACACATTTTCACCTAACTTCTTGATATGCACACCACATCCCTAAGCATCTCAAATTCAGCACTTTCAACTTGTCGTCCTCATCTTCCCTCCCCCAGGCCAGCTCATAGCCCCAGCTTCCCTTTTTCTGGTCACAGAACCATTCTTCCCATCACCCAGGCTCAAATCTCAAAGTCATCTTCACTTCTTGTTCCTTTCACCAGCCCTCCTCCACCATCCAGTCAGTGTCCAGGTTTGTGCAGCTTTCATTCTGAGCACCTATCAGTACTCGGCCTGGTTGTTGCAATATGTCTCTGGCCTTGCTTGTTTCTTTCTCTTTTTTTTTCCTCCAGTTTTACTGAGATATAAATGACATACAGCACTGTGCTAAGTTCAGGTGAATCGCATAGTGGTTTGACTCACATACATCATGAAATAAGTATCACAGCAAAGTTTAGTGAATATCCATCATCTTATGTAGACACAAAGTTAAAGAAATAGAAATTTTTTTCTTGTGACAAGAACTCAGGATTTACTCTCTTAGCAACTTTCATATATGACATACAGGACTGTTAATTATGTTAATCATGTATGCTCTATCTCCAGTGCTTTTTTATCTTATAGTTATTTTTATTCAAAAATATGCTTCAACCCACCTAGTCCTTTGTGGCTCCAGTTAATTATAACAGGTTAAGTGGCACAAGAGCTTAAATAAGTCACATGTAAGAATGACTGTCTTCAAGGTGGGGCTA
>SJYV01025672.1:6423-18110 GCA_006410875.1 Neotragus pygmaeus | reverse complement strand
CTCCTCTTTCAGTTTCATCAAGAAGTTTTTTGGTTCCTCTTTGCTTTCTGAGTCTCCTATAGGTCTATTATTTAAAATATTGAAAGCAGAGTTCAAGTTAGTCCTCCAATTTTTATGAGAGCTCTCTCCAAATTTAATTAATTGCTGTTTAAACAAGCTATTCTTTCAATCAAACCAGCAGCTTGAGGATAATAAGGAATATGAAATATCCATTGTATATTATGTTCTTGGGCAAACTCTTGTATTAACTTACTTTAAAATGTGATATTTTTACCCTAAGTTTGGAAATGAAGCACCATAATACAAATTAATTATTTCCAATGTTTTAGTAATATTAGTCTGATTGACTTTCCCAAAGCAGATACTAAATATCCAGAATAGGTATCCACTGCAGTACTTATATACTGGTATCCTTTTATCTAGAATTAATGGACCAATATAGTCAATTTTCCATATCTGCCCAGGCAGTTTGCCACATGCCCATTGTCCTTTAACTAGACATGGTAAGCTTCTATGCTTAATATATTGACAAATTGGACATGGAATAATAACATATTTAATGAGATCCATAGTTAAGGAAATACCTCAATCTTGAGCCCAACTCTGTGTTGCTTTCATCCCAGGTGGTCACATTTTTGGTGTTTCCACAGAGTCAAACCTTTTAAGTCGCAGGAGTCTGAATCAACTTTTATGCTTGGATTTGGGTTTGTTCACCTGTAGTAGAGTTATACCATCGTTCCATAGAATTTGGAGCACTGTGTACATCTACATGAAAGACTTAAACAGTAGTAGTTTGAACAGTTTCCCAAATGTCAAACCATAATTCCTTTCCCCATAGCTCTTAGAAGTAAATTTGCCAATTATTCGTTACACAAAGGGGAAGCCAAGTGGCCAACCCATTGGCTACTGACCAAGAGTATATGTATATATGGCATTCAGTTAGATTTTCTTACTTTCATATCTGATCAACAGAATATAACTCAGCAAGCTGACTACTTTTATCTTCCCCAGTCATTGTCAGCAATTTAGCAGTGGCCAGATTAAATGCCACTGCTTTCCAATAGCGAGTGACCCTGTATAAGTAAACCACACGTGCTGTTTTTCTTGTGCAGTTAGAATCAAAGGGCTTTCTCCATTTTACAAACAACTCAGCTATTTCAGGCTTAATTACAGCCTCTTGCTTGAGGCTTTCTATAGAATTTCAGAAAGCCTTTCGAGTAAGGCAGCAACCCCAAGTGACCCAGGTTTGGCTTGCTCCTGAATATACCATTTCCATTTCATTATGCTGGACTCCTGGGCTTGCCCCTTTCTGTAGGTTTGGGGTGAACTTTGTACCCATTGCATGAGTGGCCACTTGAGGTCTTAATATTAAATTATGATCTATAGTCAATTGTTCCATATCACTCAAAGCCCAATGATAAGCCAATAATTATTTTTCAAAGCTAGTGCAATTTCCTCCAGCCTCTGGAAATTTCCTGCCCCAGAAGCCCAGAGGCACTCTTTTGCCTTGCTGTTTTGCCATAACCTCCAATTAGCATGCAATACACTTACAGACCACATGCAATTTTATGTCCCTTGGTTGTAGCTCACGGGGTATGTGATCTCCACCCAAAGGTAGATTATTGGGATAAGCTTTAGAATAATTCAGTTAAGCTTTTTAGCAATAAAACATAATAGTAAGACACTACCCCCATTCATGGATCACAGCCTTGTCATGGTGCAGGGACTTGCGTAACTCAGTGAAGCTACAAGCCATGCTGTGCAGGGCCACCCAAGATGGATGGGTTATGTGAAGAGTTCTGACAAAATGTGGTCCACTAGAGGATGCAATGGCAACCCGTTCCAGTGTTCTTGCCACAAGAACCCTCTGAATAGTATGAAAAAACAAAAAGATTAGCACCCAGGCTGGAAGGTGTCCAACATGCTCCTGAGGAAGAGTGGAGGGCAATTACTAATAGCTCCAGAAAAAATGAAGCCATTGGCCCAAAGTGAAAATGATGCTCAGCTGTGGATGTGTCTGGTGGTGAAAATGAAGTCCAGTGCTGTAAAGAGAAATACTGCATAGGAACCCTGATGTTAGGTCCAAGGATCATGGTATTGATGTGGTCAAGCAGGAGATGGCAAGAGTGAATGTTAACACCTTAAGAATCAGTGAACTAAAATCAATGGGAATGGGTGAATTTAATTCAGATAGCCATTATGTCTACTGCTGTGGGCAAGAATTCCTTAGAAGTGGAGAACCCTCATAGTCAACAAGAGAGTCTGAAATGCAGTACTTGGGTGCAGTCTCAAAAATGACAGAATGATCTTGGTTTATTTCCAAGGCAAAGCATTCAGAATCATCATAATCCAAGTATATGCCCCACTGATGCTAAAGAAACTGAAGTTAACCAGATCTGTTAAGAACTATAAGACATTCTAGAATTAACACCCAAAAAAAAGATGTCTTTTTTATCATAGGGGATTAGAATACAAAAGTAGGAAGTCAAGAGATACCTGGAATAATAGGCAAGTTTGGCCTTGAAATACAGAATAAAGCAGGGCAAAGACTAACGGAGTTTTGTGAAGAGAACTTACTGGTCATAGCAAATACCCTTTTCCAAGATCACAAAAGATGACTNATACAAAAGTAGGAAGTCAAGAGATACCTGGAATAATAGGCAAGTTTGGCCTTGAAATACAGAATAAAGCAGGGCAAAGACTAACGGAGTTTTGTGAAGAGAACTTACTGGTCATAGCAAATACCCTTTTCCAAGATCACAAAAGATGACTCTACACATGGATATCACCAGATGGTCAATACCAAAATCAGACTGATTATATTCTTTGCAGCCAAAGATGGAGAAACTCTATACCGTCAGCAAAAGCAAGATCTGGAGCAGACTGTGGCTCAGATTGTGAGGCTCTGATTGCAAATTTCAGGCTTTTATTGAAGAAAGTAGAGAAAGCCACTAGGCCATTCAGGTATGACCTGAATCAAATCCCTTATACAATAGAGGTGACAAATAGATTCAAGGAATTAGATCTAGCAGACAGAATGCCTGAAGAACTATGGATGGAGGTTCATAACATTGTATAGGAGACAATGACCAAAACCATCCCAAGGAAAAAGAAACACAGGAAGGCAATCTAAGCTGGGGAGGCTTTACAAATAGCTGAGGAAAGAAGATAAGTGAAAGGCAGAGGAAAAAAGAAAAGATGAACCCTACTCAATGCAGAGTTTCAGAGAACAGCAAGGAGAGATAAGAAGGGGCCTTCTTAAATAAAAAATGCCAAGAAATAGAGGAAAACAATAGAATGGGAAAGACTAGAGATCTCTTCAATAAAATTGGAGATATCAAGGGAACATTTCATGCAAGGATGGATACAATAAAGGACAGAAATGGCAAGGACCTAACAGTAGCAGAAGGGATTAAGAAGAGGTGGCAAGAGTACACAAAAGAACTATACCAAAAAAAGTCTTAATGACCCGGATAACCATGATGGTGTGGTCATTCACTGAGAATCAGACATCCTGGAGTATGAAGTCAAGTGGGCCTTAGAAAGTGTTATTGCAAATAAAGCTGCAAGTGACAGAGTTCCAGCTGTGTTATTTCAAATCCTAAAAGATGATGCTGTGAAAGTGCTACACTCAGTACGTCAGCAAATTTGGAAAACTCGGCAGTCGCTACAGGACTGGAAAATGTAAGTTTTCATTCCAGTCCCAAAGAAGGGCAATGCCAAAGATATTCCAACAACCATACAGTTGTCTTTATTTCACATGCTAGCACAGTTATGCTCAAAATCCTTCAAGCTATCCTTCAGCAGTGTGTGAGCCGAGAACTTCCAAATGTACAAACTGGATTTAGAAAAGGCAGAGGAACCAGAGATCATATTGCCAACATTCAATGGACCATAGAGAAAGTAAGGGAATTCCAGACAAACATCTACTTCTGCTTCATTGACGATAGTAAAACCTTTGACTGGTTGAAAAGTGAAAGTGAAAGCCACTCAGCCATGTCTGACTCTTTGTCAGTCCTGTCTGACTCTTTCTGTACAGCCCGTGGAATTCTCCAGGCCAGCATACTGGAGTGGGTAGCCTTTCCCTTCTCCAAGGGATCTTCCCAATTCAGGAGTCAAACCCTGCATTGCAGGCAGATTCTTTACCAGCTGAGCTACTGGGGAAGCCCCTAGTAGATGTGTGGATCACAACAAACTGTGGAAAATTCTTAAAGAGATGGTAATACCAGACTGCTTGATCTGCCTCCTAAGAAACCTGTATTCAGGTCAAGAAGCAACAATTAGAACTGGACATGGAACAGCACACTGGTTCAAAACTGGGAAAGGAGTATGGCAAGGCTCTGTATGGTCTCTCTGCTTATTTAATTTACGTGCAGAGTACCTCATACAAATGCCATGCTGGATCAATCACAAGCTGGAATCAAGATTGTTGGGGGAAATATCAACATCTTCAGATGTGCAGATGATACCACTGTAATGGAAGAAAGTGAAGAGGGACTAAAGAGCCTCTTGATGAGGGTGAAAGAGGAGAATGAAAAAGGTGGCTTGACACTGAACATTAAAAAAATGAAGATCATGGTATCCAGTCCCATCACTTTATGGCAAAGAGAAGGGGGGAAAGTGGAAGTAGTGACAGATTTTCTTGAGCTCCAAAAATCAGTGTGGATGGTGACTGCAGCCATGAAATTAAAAAATGCTTGCTCCTTGGAAGGAAAGCTATGACAAACCTAGACAGCATATTAAAAAACAGAAACATCACTTTGCTGACAAAGGTGTGTATAGTCAAAGCTATGGTGACTACAGCCATGAGATTAAAAGATGCTTACTCCTTGAAAGAAAAGTTATGACCAACCTAGATAGCATATTAAAAAGCAGAGACATTACTTTGCCAACAAAGGTCTGTCTAGTNATGTTCCAAGGGAGGGCACGTTGGGGGGGGGGCCCACCTGGCTCATGGAGCAGCTGTGGGAAAAGCCGGGCGTGGTGAGGCGCACGATCTCGCCGGCCACCTCGTAGCTGACCACATAAAGGTGGTGCTCCAGGGGTGTGTCCTTCGTGCCTTGGAAGTACACCAGCTTCGTCTCCTCGTTGACCCAGATCTGTAGGCGGCATGAGGGCTCCTGGTGACATGGCCCCTGGGGCCTCCCTCCCCATCCCCAGGGAGGGCTCAGTGGTCTATGAACAGGGAGGACCGTTCTCCCAGAGCTGGCTTCAGCCCGCCGGCTGGAGAGCTGTCTGGGAGTCTGCCCTGGAGCCTGCAGGAAGAAGCCCACTCCACTAGAGCTGGGCGAACCACATGTTCTCTGGTCCAACTTGGAATCAGAACCCCCAGTCTGGACAGCTCCTTCCAGGCGGGCTCAGAGCCGCTGGAGGGGGACTGAAGGCACAGTGTCGGGGGATACCGAGGCTGAGGGAGGGCCTGTCCTGGGCCCAGCAGCCCCCAGTCCTGGTCCCCAGTAGGGACAGCCCACCCTCTGACCCACGTGCTCAGGGTTAAGAAGTGTTAACTCCCTGCTCCGCTATTTCCTGGAGGAAAAGCCCATCAGACCTGGGTGTGGTTCTCAGGCAGTGACCTCAGGAGGAGGGGGAAAGAACCTCCTTCTGGGGATGGAAGGGGCACTGCCTTGCTAGAGCACAGATGCTCTGAACAGGCCTTTATGCCCCTGGGGACTGCTCCCAAGGGTGGCACTGGAGGGGCAACTTCCAAAGGAAGGCACAGTGATGCCCAAGTGCTCTTCAGATGAGAGAGCTGATGATAGCTGGAATGCCCTAAAGACAGGCTGGTTCCACCCTTACGGCACACCTCTCTGGGCCCACAGGAAGTCATGCAACCCTAAAAATCCTCTAAAATACTCATGTTCCTGTGCAAACAGGAAAGACCTACAGTGATTCCCCACTGTGGCCACTTCTGAGGACGGAGGCAGGTCACGGGGGCCTGGGTGAGCATGGAAGGGGACCATATAGAGAAATTCAATTTTTACAACAAATGCTGATATGCTGGTTGTCGTGTGCTCACTGGAAAATAAATGCAGGTTTTCTGAAAATGGAGGATGTCATTGGAAAATCCCAAACCACCATAGTTAAGTCATGTGCTGGTTTTGTTACCAAGACTCTGTGAGAAGCTGTGTGGGCGGGAAGGAGAGTCTGCAGGTGAGGGACCCACCCAGACCTGGGCACAGAGGTGGAGCATGTGGCTGTGGGCAGGGACGTACAGGGCATTCTTTCCTTTTCTCTTAAAACGTTGCTTTTTTTATTTTAAAGAAAATTTCTAGGCAAAAAGATAGGGTGTGCAGAGGGTTAAACTTTGACCATGGAGAAAGGTGGTGTTTTTTTTCCAGCTGTGAGCATGGCATGGGGGATCTTAGTTCCCCTACCAGGGATTGAACCCAGGTCCTGGCAGAGACAGCACTGAATCCTAACCACTGGACCACGAGAAAGTCCCCAGAGAAAGATCTTAACACTGTCCTGTGTGTCTGCCAGCTGCTAAAGGCCTTCAAAGCACTTTCAAGCAGGGTTCTCCCCTGGGGCTGCTCTGCGCCCCCGGGCCATCTGACAGCCTCTGGACACATCTGTGGTCGTCACAGCTGGGGTGGGGGCGAGGGAGGCTGCTCCACACCCACAGTGCCCACACCTGGCCCGAGTGTCCACAGCGCTGAGGGAGACACTGCTGTGGAGAGGGGAGGGTTGGAGCTGTTTGAGGGCCCCATGTCGCAGCAAGGAAACCCAGGCTTAGAGCCTGGCTGGCTGGGCCGAGTGAGGCCATGAGCCCAGAGGTGCCTCCAGCAAGACTTAAGCACAGCAGGGCCACCCAGGAGGGACAGGTGTGGTCCTCTGTCATGGGCACCGTGCCTTACGTTACCCGGGCCCAAGGAGGTCACTTGTCTCCTGATCGAGTGTTTTCACCCTGCTGTTTCCTACCATGTAAACAGTGCACGTTTGTGTGCTAACCTGAGTGTGCCCCGGGTGGTCTCGCCTAGAATCGGGCTGTCAGGTCAGATGAGGTGCAGGTTGACACTGTAATGGATGCCCTCTGCCCCCCCTGAAGCGCNGCAATTGTTTAAAGTAATTTTCTCTCAAGTTGTGCAGAAAGAGTAGTGTGATCAACAGTTTCCCTCCCCCAAAACACGTCAAGGTCCTAATCCCCAGAACCTGTGACTGTTAACTCACATGGTAAAAGGGACTTGTGTGGGTGTGGTTAAAGAAAGGATCTACACCCAGAGGCCCTCAGGTCACTGGTGAAGGTGGGATGTAGTCCCAAGGGTCCTCATAAGTCAGAGAGGGAGTCAGGAGGGTCACAGCTGGTGAAGGAGCCGTGAGGACATGAGCCATCGCGGGGCTGACGTGACTGCTGGGCCCTCAGGCGAGCAGTGTGGTGACCCCTAGGAAGAGCACCCCCAGATACTCCGGAAGGAGCACAGCCTGCCGACACCTCGACCCCTAGGAAGAGCACCCCCAGGTCCTCCAGAAGGAGCACAGCCCGCCGACACCTAGACCCCTAAGAAGAGCACCCCCAGATCCTCCAGAAGGAGCACAGCCCGCCGACACCTCGACCTGTAGGAAGAGCACCCCCAGATCCTCCAGAAGGAACACAGCCAGCCGACACCTCAATGTCCACGCAGTAAGATGAGCATTGGAGTTTTCCAGACGGATGAGAAAGTGAACTTGTGCTCATTTGTTATACCAGCAGTAAGAAATGAATACAGGCAGGGAAATGTATCTTTTTAAAAGATACATGGATCCCTACTGGTAGGAAGAATTTCTTTAAAATTTAAAATATTTTCTTTAAAAAATGTATCTTTTTAAAAGATACATGTCCCTCCNACTTTGGCCACCTCATGCAAAGAACTGACTCACTGGAAAAGACTCTGATGCTGGGAGGGATTGGGGGTAGGAGGAGAAGGGGACGACAGAGGATGAGATAGCTGGATGGCATCACCGACTCGATGGACATGGGTTTGAGTGAACTCCGGGAGCTGGTGATGGACAGGGAGGCCTGGCATGCTGCGATTCATGGGGTTGCAAAGAGTCGGACACAACTGAGCAACTGAACTGAACTGAACTGATGGTTTTTCCAGTAGTCATGTATAGATGTGAGTTGGACCATAAAGAAGACTGAGCGCCAAACTGAGGCTTTCAAACTATGTTGCTGGAGAAGACTCTGGAGAGTCCCTTGCACTATTAGGAGATCAAATCAGTCAATCCTAAAATAAATAAACCCAGAATATTAACTTCAAGGACTGTTGTTGAAGCTCCAATACTTTGGCAGCCTGATATAAAGAGTCAATTCGTTGGAAAAGACCCTGAAGCTAGGAAAGATTGAAGGCAAAAAGAGAAGGGAGCAACAGAAGATGAGATGATTAGACAGCATCACCGACTCAGTGGATGTGAATTTGAGCAGCTCTGGGAGATAATGGAGCACAGAGGAGCTTAGCGTTCTACAGTCCGAGGAGTCACAAAGAGTAGAACACAACTGAACAATAACAACAATGTGTGCCCACGATCTTCATTGATCATGTGAAATAATATTTATTTACCAAAATAACAAAAGATTTTAAGAACAAATATAAATCACTTAAAGGCAAACAAATTTACATAGTCTGTTATCAAAATCCGCATTCCAAGAAAATCCTGTTCTCTTAACAGAGAAAAACCAAATTCTAGTCTGACACAAGCTTACTGTTAATAACAGATTTGTTTATGTAGTTGATTGTAATTTAATCTTAAAAAGTCCTCTCTTGAAGAGGTAGTACTTTTGCAAAGGCATCAGAGTGAAACCATAGGTTTCTATAACGACAGAAAGGCTTAAAAAGGCATATTTAAAATCTGATTACAGTGCAATTGATAAAAGTAATTTGGTTACTGCTGTGACACATAACACTTTAAGATAGTAACTAGAATTATGACTGACAACATTTTATCATGACATATCAGATCTTTATGAATTCTGTATAATTTCTAAAATATCTGTATTAGTAAAATTTACCATACAATATAGTCCAAATAGATTTATTCATGGAATAAATCTTTAACATACCAAGTGATGTTAGTTTAATATCTTTCTTTGGGATGCCTCAGAGGCCCTCTGAATTACCTCAAAATTAGCTAGAGGTCAAAAGAACTTAATTAGAATCTGATTTTAGGGAGTTCTGTCAAAAATATCAAAGGGTTTAGAATATTCAGTGAGATAAAATCATAGGTCATTATGAAACAATAGTTATTCATTCAGTCAAATTAACAATAAAGGATTTCAAAGGTAAGTATAGAACAGATCACTTAAAAGATAAAGAAACATAAAATCTGTTATCAAAGGCAGCTCAACATCTCAAAAAAACCTGTACCATATATGAAACTCTTTTCTCAGAGTCCATCTTCTGCAAACCTTTCTTCTCATTTTTGTATCCAAAAGTTTATTTTCCCATTCAGAAATGGATACCTGTACGTCAGACCTACTTCCTTTCCCCTTAACAAAATGCAATTCCATTCCTCATAACTTCTTTATTAAAAACACGCATTCTACTTTCCTTGAGCAACCAGGAACTGTCCTTTTATTAGCATTCTCTAGGTTGGTGAACATAAGTACCAGTGATAAGTTCTGCAAATATTTACTTTCTTACAGAGAATATCTCAGGATAGCACTGAACATATTCATTAATAGTCCAAAATATCTTTAGTTTCTCTGTAAGAGGAAGCCTGTGTTTAGTAATCAATGTTTTAGCATCTTATATTATTTTGTTGTTCATTCACTCAGTTGTGTCCGACTCTTTGCTACCCCATGAATGGCAGCATGCCAAGCTTCCTTGTCCTTCTTTGTCTACTGGAGTTTGCTCAAACTCATGTCCATTGAGTCAATGATGCCATTCAACTATCTCATCCTCTGTCACCCCCTTCTTCTGCCCTCAATCTTTCACAGCATTAGAATCTTTTCCAATGAGTTGGCTCTTTGCACCAGGTGGCCAAAGTACCAGAGTTTCAGCTTCAACATCAGTCCTTCCAATGAATATTCAGGGTTGATTTCCTTTAGGATTGACTGCTTTGATCTCCTTGCTGTCCACTTAGAAGTGGCTTAGTTATTTAATAAAATTCCATCATTTAACTTAATTTAGCACAACCCTAGAAATTCACGTTACCAAAATCTGGAGAAACTATTTTAGATAGACATTACTCAAGCGTAATAATTCTTAATAGTGTTTATCATGGCAACCCACTCCAGTGTTCTTGCCTGGAGAATCCCAGGGACGGGGGAGCCTGGTAGGCTGCTGTCTACAGGATCACACAGAGTCGGACATGACTGAAGTGACTTAGCAGCAGCAGCAAAAACTCTTATCTCATTTACATTTTCTCTCCTTAAAAGTTTCTTCACATCAAGTTACTTTGTCAAGTGGACTCAGTATCTGGCGCAAATGTGAAATATGTTGTCACCAGAAACCAAATAGCCTGATTTTTGAGCCTCCTTTTTGTCTGGGGAGTTTTAAAATTATATTATCTTTTGTTTAACCTTAGGTAAAAATCTCTCTATGGGCTTCCCAGGTGGCACTAGTGGTAAAGAACCCACCTGCCAGTGCAGGAGACATAAGGACATGAGCTCAACCCATCAGGAAGATTCTGTGCAGGAGGGCATGGCAACACCTTAAGCATTCTTGTCTGGTGAATCCAAGGACATAGGAGCCTGGCAGGCTATAGTACCTAGGGTCACAAAGAGTCAGACACTGAAGCAGCTTAGCACGCATGCACACACTTTATGGTAGGCGGAGAGGAGGATCTAGCCTCTCTGACCCAGCTCTCGGTACATTCTTCTACTTCCTCGATTCGAGCGAGCCACAAACATTAAATAACTTCTAAAAGTTTGACCCTTTTAATTTGAGGTTCCATTTCTCACACAATTCAGTGGATATGCTCCATTTAGTAGCTAATGAGCACTAAGGCTAATCTTCCAGTTCAGGAATAAAAGTTGCATTCATCTTAACCTCTTTTTTCTTAAAGAGTGGTGTTTTATTTCATGAATACTGCTCACAACACTAATTTATGTTTTACTGTAAGTTTTACTTTCAGTCCAGGATCAAAGGATTTGTTAACAAAAGAAACCATTTGTCACACACAAATAAACAATTTCAATATTTAATTGAGGATTATTTAATTTACCCCTTCATGGATCACAGCTCTGTTGTGGCTAAGGGGCTTGAATAACCCAAAGAGACTATGAGCCATGCCATGCCAGGCCATCCAATACAGACAAATCATAGTGAAAAGTTGTGACAAAACACGGTCCACTGGAGGAGGAAATGGCAACTCTCTCCAGTAAAACAAGAACCTCATGAACAGTATGAAAAGATAAAAAGATATGACAGTATCTCAATATTAAAAAAAACTAAGATAATGGCCATAACTTTTCTTCCAAGGAGTAAGCGTCTTAATTTCATGGCTGCAGTCACCATCTGCAGTGATTTTGGAACCCAGAAAAATAACGTCTGACACTGTTTCCACTGTTTCTCCATCTATTTGCCATGAAGTGTTGGGACCAGATGCCATGATCTTTGTTTTCTGAATGTTGAGCTTTAAGCCAACTTTTTCACTCTCCACTTTCACTTTCATCAAGAGGCTTTTTACCATAACCATGACTTTCTGCCATAACGGTGGTGTCATCTGCATATCTGAGGTTATTGATATTTCTCCCGGCAATCTTATTCCTT